>JAJGOT010000759.1:157500-275994 GCA_022457155.1 Cladopsammia gracilis | reverse complement strand
GGTTTCAATAAAATGAGTAAGTGGCAATAATTGTAAAATAGATGGCAGTGGCAACAAAGGGGCCATAAGGCCCCTTTCATCTACAGGGGCTCTGGGGGCATTACCCCCAACCAGAAAATGTTGAAATCTAGGACCTCAGAAATGCATTTCCAGCATTCTGGGTATGCAAATTCAGTGAAATTAATCGAAAAGTAGGTGGCGATAATTTAGGAAGTAGCTGGCAGAATCCGCCGGTTCCTGGCTTCTAATAAAACCTCTGCTATTTTCCCCTGCCCGTTCAGTCAAATTCAGCTCAAACCAAATTCACCTGTTTTATCTCTCTGACCCCTATAATTATTTAAAAATTTATAATCTGTCTGGATCTCTGAGAAACAGTCAAACAATTTGGCACCTACATGTAGAAATGTTGACTATCGATAGCTGAGAGGTACAATTAAATTTTAATTTGTAAAATGCAAACTGTCAGTCCTGAGACTATTTGCTGCGTGCACTGCTGAATTTGTTTCTATCCTTGCATAAAGTAAACTATGCAAATGTTTTGGTCTCATTTTAATGCAAATTTTTCCAGTCATTTGTTTAAATTCTTTATATCTTTTATGTCACTGAATGCACAATCAAGTATTTTAGTTTTATTAGCAGAGTAGTTGCCCTACAAAATAATTAATTGTAAAATCAGACTGAAAGATTGCCAGTAGAAATAGCAGGGTAAAAAAGGCCAAAAATATATTATGCAAAGTTAGACTTACTAGTTTTTTTTTTTTGCAACAAATATCTAAGGATACATCTATGTCGTAGGTTGAAATTATTTTAGGTTAAAATAATTTCAAACTTGGTTAATTTTTATTTTCCTTTGTCTGAGGTTATGTTAATGAATCTGGGACAAAGAAAAATAAAAATTAACCTTACTAGTTTGAAATAATTTTAAACCTAAAATAATCTTAACCTACATACAACATCTACACTGTAGAACATCATCGAGTCTGTTGTTTTTCTTTTCAGCATTTGAAATGATAAACTGAAGCTACGGTAATTGTTAAGCAACTTGCTTGAATTCCAAAAAAATGTTTTGACTGCTACTGTTTTGCATACAGTCAATGATATCATATTGCACAATCATAATATTTGGGCAAAACAATAAAAGCCACGCTGTTGATAAGGAAATCATTACAACTTGTTGCTAAGTAAACATAGAAGTTTCTAGTATTTCTATTAAAATTCTAAATAAATTATGCTAAAAAACCCATCATATTCACTCAAGGCATTAAAACTTGTTAGTACAATGTAGATGTTTCAAATCATAGTTCTCTAAAAAGAATTAATGGATAAAAATGGCAGTTACATTTATTTAATAATTATTTTGAATTGTATCAATCTCAAAGTTTCCTTGCAGAATCATATAAACATGGCAATTATTACATGTAAAGCCACTGTTTAATATTGTTTGGCAACCAGTTCTGTCATCACATTACCAGTATGCCAGTTATGCAGCCAGTGAGATACACTGTATTCACTAACTTTCACCAGTGACTTGTTACATGTAGCTACACGTAATAAGTTTCAGAGCATCATAATAGCTTTTAATTGTTTAAGCCTTTGTGTACCCATGCTACATGTACTTACAACTCATGATAAATGAAATGTCCATTGCTATATCATTAATGTGACAACTCTCTTTCGGTGTTAAACCACACAATAAATTAAAACAAGATTCATCAAATGACGGGTGGGATTGAGTCTCAGACAACAGTTCTCTTTGAAGAACTCTGAGAGACTATTTTCACCCTGGTAAAACAAGGACGAGAGCTGCCAGGGAATTACTAAATGCAACACACAAATATATTATTTATTATAACATTGAGAATTTCAATTATAATGAATGATTAATTGGCCAAGACATCTTGTGCTTTATCTTTTTCAGTGAGGTTTTTGCTACGCAAAAATGTTATTTCACTTATCTTTGGCTTTGCTTCAGAGTGTTTTTCTCATTTCCTTGTAGACACAAAAATTATGAAAGAATGATCCAGACCAGTGGATGTTGATATTGCAAAATATCCCATCATCATGATATGTCATCATGATATGACCTCATTTCTTTGCTCTCTACACAATGTATATTTTGTGTGCTTGACATGGTTCGTAAAACAATCAAAATACCAGGTTTACAGTGTAATTTGGTAGTCAAGCTCTTTGATTATTATTTTATGCTAACTACTGACAGACTGCAAACTATAATTAATAACGACTTTCTAACCTGGGCCACACAAAAGAAAACACTGCAAATCATAGCATCATGATGAGCTTACACTGTTTGTATAAAGAGATTTTTTTCATTATAGCATACTGTAGAAAGGAATTGCTCACAATCCAATTCCTGAGAGTGAACATGCATCCATAACTTGATGGACACACACCTGTGAATCCTGTGAATACCACTTCAGACTCAGAGAAAATTTGTTAAATATTGTCAACAATGAAAACGTTTTCTGAAGATTTGTGACAGTTGTCTGATTTACCTGACTCAGAAAACAAATTTTAACACAAAGACCCCCAAGAAATAAATGAACTGCAAATTGATGTTGTTGTATCTGTGAAAGTAAGCATTTCATTTTCAACTGAAAAATTACAAAGTTATAACTGAAAATTGCAAGAAAATAATGCAAATTATGCAATTTTTCTGAAGCTGTTTTATGCATGTTTTACTAGGTTTCAGAGGAAGAAAACCACTTTTATGCTGTTCAAACGACAACTAGAACATACATAAAGCATCGTTAATTTTATTAACTTTATTTCTATTTTGGATTTTAGAGTACCATGGTGGTGCTAATATTTATTTATTTATTTATGACAATAGGTAAACATGAAGTTCAGAAAGACTTTTACACATGAATTTTGCGTGACTAATGCATTGGCACTTGGGGCTGCTTGTTTACATCAAGTGACCTATTTTGGTTTTGTTCGCTTTCTGTCAGAAAACTCACTCCATTCAAAATTTTTCCGTAGCTGTTCACAGCCAGCCGTTCGAAATTTTCTTCTGTGTCAGCTGTTCACAGCGAGCCGTTCAAAATAATTCTTTAGCCATTCAAATGAAATCAATCTGTTAGAAGATCTCGTTGCCTAGCTAGCATGTGACCAAAATCTACTGTGAAGAAATTCTTTCTTGTTGCACCTTTCTCGGGGTAAGTGTCACTATGTACCATCACAGTCAAGCATGAAAGGCCCAAAGAAATGATGCAAATGGCAAAATACTGTGTCTGTTGTTTTATTTATTAAATTTTTTATGATTTGCCAATAATATATTAATTTTGACCTATTTCTTTGCAAACTAATATTCATCAAGATCTTTTTATGTTGTCTTTTATTTCTAAGCATGACCACAGGCGTCACTGTGTACTGTCACAGTCAAGTTATCTATACTCCAGTTCTATAAGGCGCAAAGAACTGATTCAAAAGGTAAAAACTGTGTCTTCAAAAGCAATTTTGTTATCAAAGTTTCTCCAGTATGATGCATTGAGTAAATAATTAATATTGAGCTACATGTATTTCTTTGAAAGCGAAAGTTCAATGTTAAGCTGTTGAACTAAAGTTGCCACAAGCGTCTTTGGCAGGTTGTTATTTTTTTTAGTATAAAGCCCACACCAGCAACACTTAAACCGTCTTCAGGTTCATTGCATCACGACAAGAAAATACAGTTTACATGTAGTGGTGTAACGATTAATCGAATTCTCGATTAATCACGATTAGGACCATTTGGTTCGATTCACGATTCTTTGCTTCCACGTTTCGATTTTGGTTCGATTTTTGCATACCTTTTCCAGGGTGCCCTCAATTATATTGTGAAATCAGAATTCAGAACTCTTTAAAATCTGAGTTTCATTTAAAAGTTTAGACCTTTAGAAAGTATTTTGGATTCATGATCATGAAAAAGAAGCTTGCTCTCAAATTACACTTTTCACATAAAATTTACATGAAGCAAAATTGGGTTCTTTCTGTGTGTACCGTAGCACACATGAACGATTCAAACGCTGAGCGAAACGCTTGACACGTTTGAAACTCTCCGTCCTAAAATTTCCTTAAAAAATTTTCGATGTAACGCTAGAAATTCGGTTATATCTCTGAACTTGTTGACTGCAGGTAGGTAAGACATCTTCACCTTGATTCTACAACTTACACGGTATGTGCATTTTCACTTTTATGACTTTTGTGTAACATTTTTTGTGAAAGTAAAAATAATTGGAAAATTTCCGAACGCATTTCCTACTGTTTTAGCGGTAAATTTTAGTGCGTAAATATGATTTGTTGTAAATTTAAAATTACTCAATTTTTGGCAATTTTCTTATTACCAACTAAATGCACATGAGTTGTACTTTCCATTTCTGTTGTTACATTATTACAGTTGTCTTTAAATCTTGCATTCTAGATCAGTTTTTGGCATTACGTTTTTTGGTACGCCTTTGTACACTAAGGTATGGGTCGCACTTGGCAAATTTTTGACAAAATGTGTTTACTTTGCGGTCAAAATCTGTCATCGGGGCACATTGCCAAGTGCGACCCCAATTTTTCCGGCTGGCAAAAAATTCGAAAATCGGCAAACACTTCAAAGACGCCGAAGTGCTTGGGTGGGGCAGGCAGATTTTGGAAAACTCGAGCTGAACAATAGGAATCACAGCGGTAACTGTCAACGCTTGTCAGTGAATGACAATTTAACAGAACACTCGCGATAAAAATAAAAAAAGCGCGCGATATTTGCTTCAGTTCGCACTCTTTCTTTACCATGGACCTGAGGAAGGGAATCGCTCGTACGATAAATGGACGAGCGATGAAGAGAAAATGCTGCTAAGATTATGGGCCGAAAATTTTGATCGGCTTGAAAATAAGGTTAGAGTCCTAACGCGAGTATTTTCTCTGGTAGTAATGGATCTCTTAATCGCGATTGTTGTCGTACTAAACTGTGGCCCAACATGTTCAAAATGAGGTTAAATGAATTTCTTGTCACGCGAAGCTGCTGCCGAAAAAATTCTTGGGGTATCGTTGGATCGTAGTAATGCAAATCAAACCACGACTCCACTGACGAGGAACAGACCAAGCATAAGGTGATCGAAGTATTCTTCGCTGCCGTCGATTTCTTGCTGTTATCATCGCGGCAGTCAAAACAGTTAGGCATTCATTAGCCCATCTTTCGTACATCATACGAAAGAAAACAAACTGCTGCTGATTTAACTGAATAAAAAGTAGGAGTATCACTGTGATAGTTATCAGCGGTGCTGCAACGGGACGCATTTTTGGTTGAGGTTAAAGCCGAGTTCTTGTTTTCAGACAACACACGGATAAACGCGTATCTGGTCTACGTCAGTTATGAAAAGTGACATCACTGACACTTTTCTCCCAAGTGCGACCCTACTCAATTTGACTAAAGTTTTCATTTCCGGCTGTGGTTTCAAATTTTTGTGGTGATTTTTGCCGGCAAAGATGAAAACTTTTCCCAAGTGCGACCCATACCTAACACCATGCGCATGGCCTGGTGACCAGTTGGTTGCAATTGCATACTCTAAAAACATATTATTTATTTTTGGGCTAGCACCCCAGAGCTCTGGACTGATTTTTTCACTTTACACATGTAATCTCACCCTGCATGTACATGTATCATGTTAAGCATATCATGTTAAGCATAATCGTAGACATTGAAATAAACTCTTTGCCACTATGGGGTCGTTCACACTTAGCCATTTAGATTGATCTAAATAAGATCGGTCTCGATCGATCCGAGATTGCCTCAGGAATTGAGCATTAACATTTACCAGTCACACCTTCGTAACCAGGCCTTAGCTTCGAAGTGAAACAAACGAAATGGCAAACTGATCCTTACGGCAGAAAAACAGAAGCAGAAGCAAAAAAAAAATAAGTAAATAAATAAAAGTGGAATATAATAGTGCCCAATATTTTGCTTTGCAAAACAAAGCTTCCTCGGGGGCTAGCACTATAAATGATTACAACTGTAAAACCGTTATACAACTGAGTGGTTTTGGAAAAACTAAAGAATAACAAAAACAATGAATATGATTGGTGAAGGGTTTGTCGCCCATTATCGCATCAACTTGCCTGACTTGGCAAGCTGGTCCTTATGCTTCTTATATTTGTCTTTTCGGTGTTTAACTTTCGTTCGACACTGAGCAAAATTTCACTCGAAAACAGTCTTTTCGTTATTCTTCGGTGATTTCTTATACACGTCCAATGTTTTTCGAACTCCTAGCTTTGAACTTATTTCAGTTCTTACCCATGAATTTATGGGTAAACGCGTTTTTTGCTGCGTCCAAGTTTCCCTCTTTTTGCCGCCATCGTTGGCTTTGAACTTACAGATTCAGATTTAGGTTCTGTCCTCGTGTACCGGTAACAAAAAGAACGAAACAAAGACTAAACAATAGACTACACGGAAATAATAGATCACAAACAAAGAGAATACAATGTAAAATCCCTTGTGTACCGGTACACCAGGACAGAACCCAGGTTTAGATCGATCTCAGCCCTGTTCGAAGAGTTCATACTCGGGTCCTAAAATACTCGATCGATCCGAGATCGATCTAACAGGTAAGGTGTGAACGGCCCCGATTAGTACTGGTACGCTCAATACTTTAAAGATACTTGTTATCTTGACTGTTTGGATACTACTTACACAGTACTGAAATCTCCACCTCGTTAGATTGCAGATTAAAAAAGTTCGGAAGCAGTTAGTATCGTAAACAGGTATTTGTCTCCATTGACTGATCTTGGGCAGCAAGTATCGTCAGTGTTGCTTGGGTGTCTGATATAGCTGCAGTGAAGTGTTGTTCGTAACCCGATGACACAGTTACGTTCTCACCACTGACCGCGGGCTGCTTGGCGGCAATTGTAGGTGCCCCCAATACACCAGCAGTAGTATTAGTAAATCGGGCAATACCTACAGTTTGCCCGTCAAGGTTATAACTCCAAAGAAGAATGAGGTTTGTCCTTCTTCAACAGACGATGATGGAGGTAGTGAAGAGAATGTAGGCACCAGTTTCTACAACGAGAACATTGTAATAAGCTTATAAAGCTTCAAACAGTACTTGGTAAACAATCGTACAAACACGTGGTGACCACTTACGAGCATATTGTGAAAATAATAGGAGTTGAAACAGCAGTGAAATGAAGAAAACGACAAATGACATCTTCTTCCTCAGGGATGCCCACTTTACATTATTTTCACTTCCTTGTCGAGTTTGTTTATGGAATGCTAAGGAACTGCATATTATGGGAAACCTCGGTACCAGGATTTTTCATCACGACAGCGAGGCCAACATTTCCACAGGCCTCCAGGTCAAATCAAACAACACGTTCTCAGGTCAAAATTCATCGAGTTTGCGACCCGGGGAGGGGGAGGGGGGGGGGGGGGGGTACTTGGGTCAACTTTTGCTGGGTATGTGCCGCTGGCTTCTCAGAGCCCCTACCCCATTATAGTCTATTTTGTGGCCAATAGACCCCATCTTAGTCACTTTTGAGTAAATGTAAATTTCGCAATCCCAACTTAGTCACTTTCTGTTTAGCCATCTACCTTGAGTTCGGAACACTTTTATCTAGGTCATCTTCAAATGAGTTGACACATTTATTAAATGTAGGAGACTTTACTCTTCACCTACAAACCTTCTGGTACATTTGTTAGCCAAAAATATTTACAAGCTAAAACTACCCAAGAATTTTCTTACCCCAAAAAATTCCGACAATTTGCGACCCCATTATAGTAACTCTATTGAAAATGCAACCCTATTATAGTCAATCCAGTCGTGAAAATGCGACCCCATCCAGCGTCACATCCCCATTAGCCCATTACTAGGAAGTACCCCCACCCCCCCCCCCCCCCCCCCCCCCCCCCCCGGGTTTGCGAATGATGGCCGCTCTACTGCATTCAAAGTGGCGGACGAAAGCGAAGGTAAGAATGTCCTTTTTGAGACATTTTAGAGGCAATTTCCGCCTCAATTTATACTTGAGGGGTTAAATTTGCTTTATAAGGCTTTTTCAAATCGCCTTCCCATTCTTTTGTCTTTTCCTTCAATGGCTGAACTGTTGAATACCCGGCGTAGTCAATCGATAAAAATTGATATCGGAAAATCATTCGATAAATTGATATCTATAGATAAATTGATTTTAAACGGTATCGACTTTATCGGCCATTCGATAAAAATCGATACTCACACTTCGACGAAGTGTTATTTTAACGATTTTATCGGATTCATAATCGATAATCGGATTCGGAATCGATAAAAATTATCCTGTTCACGTTGACGGGGCGTTTAATTCTGACTCTTTAAATGTAGATTTCAAAGGCGGCAATGAAATGATTTGTTGACAAGCACTGTACAAGAGAACAAGAGACTGCATTGTGACTTTCTTCCTGATTTTATTGTTCGATTACAAACGTGAATTAATTTTCCTTTTCCGGCTTCTCGGCTTCAAGGTTATCGTTTAAATTTTCTCTTTTTCCTTGTTCCTGCGGTTTTGAAACCACGTTTTAACCTAAGAAATATGGGGAATAAGAAGTGATCAATATAAGGAATGATTCAAGAGTATTTGCATGACTAGCCTAGTGGAATAACCTGAACCAGGGATCTAAAGCGGATTTCAAACACAACACACGCTGAGTATTACTTAAATTTGTAGAAAAGATGTAGCAATTTTTATCGATTAACGAACAGGGAAGTTGTTATAAGTGTTTCTGCGAGCTCTTTAATATCTTTTGGTGTTTCCGTTGCGAAAAATGGTACGATAATTCAGTTTCGATAAATTCGATATTTACTGATAAAATCGATAGCCCTAATTCAAAATTCGATAATTATCGATTACTGACAACGAAATCTTGTATCGATTTTTATCGAATTTCGAAAAAATTAATCGATTTTTATCGATTGTTATCGAATGTTATCGATTATCGGTATTATCGATTGACTAAGTCGGGTGAATAAGACATTAAAGAGCAAAGATTTCGGTTCTGTCCTGCGACTCTCCTTTAGTCCTAGTGCATGTATGGGTTCACAAGTGAATAGATCACAAGATTTTTAGCGTATTGAATGTAGCCTGTGAACAGGCTCTCTGGTGGGATTAGGGAAAAAAAAAAACGGCGCACAGGGAGGGGGTGGGTAAAAGGAAAAGAGAGGGGGAGAGCCTGTCGACAAATTATTGAGGCCGCCATCCCGCCCCTTTGTAATTAACCTGTCGGTTATCTGTCAACAAGATCATTATCAGTGGTTGGTTGCACTGGACTGTAAATATTCGCGCACGTGAAAATGACAAGTCGCGGGAACGAATAATCACGGCATGAGAAATTTAACGATTCTCACACTTTCAAAGCGATAACAAACTTTAGCCGAATAGTTTTTATCTTGCAACAAAAGAGAGCCAGAGAAACCGCAATGTATGCCAATTAGAGCTAGCACCAAACAACGGCATAAAGAAATATAATTCTAACGGCTCTGTACAGCATTAAATCCTCCTATCAATTTGAGAGATATTCCGCCGAGATCAAAATATCATTATCATCGAAGAGAACAAATTCATAACTGTGATCTAAAGGCGCATTTCTCTCTTAAGTCTTACTGGGAAAGCTTTATGCTTTTTAAATACTTTTTAGCGATGAGTGATACTAGTTTTTAGCCTGTCTATTTTTATAGAGAGTCGCTTAAAGACATGTTTGAAGGCTTAAAACGATACAATGGTCACACAACAGGAGACGTGTAGGTCTGTCTACCCCATTTATAACATGCGTGTAGTTCTTTCTCAGCTTCTTCTTCCCCTTAACCAATAGCAAATGCTTTGAGTCCCAAACGTGTCATCTCCTCGACTTGATCCTTCATAATGGAAACTAGTGGCGTTACAACAAGAACGGTCGTTCTTTCCAACTTCACCACAGCTCTATCAGGACACGACGGAGAATTTCAAAGATTAAACTTTTTTCAAATCCAGTCGGAAGAAAGCCAAATACATAATGTTTCTCCGCTAAAAACTTCAAACAGCGTTTCTGCTCTTCTTTTAAACCTCTAATGTAAGGGAAATCCCTCAGAGAATCGCCCAATGCTTTTTCAAACTGATCGATTGTGAACCGGCCGTCAAACATGTTTCTATTTTGCGGTGCGATATGCAAATTTTGATCACATGTTGGCGCGCGGATATCAAAATGACCGCAAACTTGTTAACAGAATGTGTCAACAGTCGGCGATCTGACCAATCAGCGTTTGCACTAGAATCTAGTGCACAGTTGGTGATCTGGAACGGCGGCATCAATGGTTTGTCTACAGGCCTCCCGCCTCTTCCCCTCCCCCAGTTTTCCCGCGGCTCGCTTCGCTCGCCGACTTTTCCTCGCGAGTTTTCTTTTCTCCGCTATCTACTTTCGTCATACCCCCACAAGGAGGCCTGTTCACAGGCTAATTGAATGGAGTATTTGTATTTGAAAATCCCGGAAAGTGTTTCTCATGGTATAATGTCGTTCATTGTTCTAAATAAATTAATACTGTAATTGACAAATTGGCAGTTAATTAGGTTTTTGTGAAACAAAAAGCAAGAAGAGAAAATAAGCAAGCTACATGTATTAACAGTATATTAAAGTGACCGGTCGTGGATTGGAAAAACTATGGAAAGTCCAGCAAGAATATCCAAATTAAATAAAAGGTTACAAACCCTGCAGAAGGTAGTTCATTTTTTATGTTGCCATTCAAACTGGCTAATGAAATGCCAACTAGCTGTGTACTTTGCATGCTGCTGAATTATTTGTTTGAAAAGGTTTAGAGAAAGGCAACCTAATTCCTAACTGTTTAATACCCCATGCTTATGCTGATGTATCAGTCATGAGTCAATAGTGGGAAATTTGACCTGAACAGAAGCTGGGCAGTAATGGGCATTTGATCTTAGATAAAATGTTAGTCAGCAATCAAGGTTAAAAGGGACCTTGTGCTTCATATAACATGTCATAACTCCACATGGTCTGCAATCAGCCACATGTCTTAAATAGGGCCCATGTCGCCGGTTATTTCTTTTGTGTAAATGTTGCATTAATGTAAAGTAGGTTCAACATATCTTTTCCTATTAAAATTGGTTTAATTTGAAAGGTACGAGTGTATTTTTATATATATCTAGTGTAAACAAGAAAACCCCAACTCACGATGACTTTTCAGCCCCGGCCAGTGGGGCATTTGACCTTACAATGATATGCTTTTCAAGTTTAAAAAAGTCGAATCTCCTTTGTGCTATTGGTGCAAAACAGACATCGAAACTCTTGAACACTTTTTTTTTCCAATGCCCAAGAGTTAGACTATTTTGGAATGAAGTGGAAATGATATGTAAACATAAATTAAGCTTACCAAGCATTTAGAAATTAGAGATGTTATTTTGGAATTGATAATCTAGAAAGTAATGCAAATTAATTAACTATAATATCTTGGAAAGCAAATATCTCCTTCACTTCTGTAAACTTAGTAACAAGATTTTAACTCCACAATTATTACTCGAGCGAATTAAAAATACATACCAAATAGAATACTCCATGGCGAGCGAGAGAAACAACCTTAGTTATCACTATCAAAAGTGGGAGCCCTTAATCGCTCTTATTTCTTCTTAGATTTTTGTCACCAAATATATCATTTTTTATCTCAACTCAAGCCGCTTTAATTATAAATTATACTACTTTAAGCAGTTTTTTTCGTACATTTGTCATTTTTGTGTTTTTAGTTTCTTTCTCTTTCATGTACTTAGATTGTGTAAATGTGTTTAAATGTTAGTTTTCTTACAAATGTAATATAGACAAAAATAAATAAAATACAAAAAAAAAAATTGACCTTGCAACTGGCTCACATAGTGGGGAATTTGATCAGACATTTTGAAAAAAGTAAAATGCCCGGGGGTTTGCCGGGGTTTTTTGAAGGTTTGTACATTAAATCAAGTTTAATATTACTAGTATTACAAACATTAATTTTAAAGGTTTTTACAGACCTACATAGAGTGCACATGTGAGGAATGAGGAGGCAGCCCTAGGGAAAGTTAAAATAAGGGACTGCACTGTTTTCTTACTAAAAACGAGCCGCCCAGCACTCTGGTGCTGGAGCAATTTCATTGGTTGGTTTGCAAAGTGATGCCCCTTTTGTTCCAATGAGCTGTCATTTGTTGCTTTAAAGAAAATCTGAGATCACAATGCACAGAAAAATCTGCCAAACAAACAATGTCTTGCCATGATGTTTAAGATGTCTTGAAGCATGCTTGTGATGACACATCTACTTTGGAAGGAATTACCTTAAAACAAAAACAGCTGGAAAACAGGAAGATGCTGTGCTTGCCCTGCTTTGAGAGCAAGATATTTTTGCAGTTTTGCAACAGGTTTGGGCAAAGGCTTGATACCTGTATATCACATTATGATTAGAGTGAAGGTTGTTCTTTGCCCTTGCTTATTGACACATGGAAAATGTTCTCCGAGTTTTTTTAAGATGACTTTCTCAGTCATTCATCCAGGTGCACCTCCTATTAAAATTTACCGTAAATGGTTTGAAACAACACCTGTCCAGCACAAATGACATATCACTCAGGGATTGATCGCTGACATTTTTAGCTTTGCTTGGCACAGTTTCTTTGATGTACAGCCACTGAATCATTTCACATTGCTGCTTCGAATACCACACAACGGAAAACCAAATTTTGATGCCGACTATGAATTTGCAGCAACCCTGGTTATCTGTCAAATATAGGCAGACTTGTAAATGGATCCATATGACAAGTGTGCGCTCGCTTTTTCTAAGAAAACAGTGCAGTCCCTTACTTTCACTTTTCCTTTAGGTTAATGCCCTGATTACTTGTGGCTCACAGCTTTGTGGTTCGTGTGCACATTACTTCACTAACTAAAATGAGATCTTCTATTTTTTTTAGATCAATGATTGCCTACATGTTACATGAAGTGGTTCATTCTGCAGGACAACTTCACCCAGATCAGAATGTCATAGAATACATGGTCATTAGGTGCCATCTGACCATGTATGTGTAATGGTGACAGTCACTACAAAATAGTGTGTAAGGGAGCACTAATAAAATTCCTTTTTGGAGCAGGACCAATGTTTTACACCTCCAAAGAGGTTTCTTTACAGGCTTAGTGTTACTCGAAATAAGTCTATTCAGTTAGTGCCTTCACAGTAAAATAATTATTGTATGGTTGACTCCCTCTCAAGTGACCAATCTGATAAGTGACCATCTCCCTTCAGCAACTTTCTATCAGAAATCTCAATTGATCCATTTCTCAGTTAAAAGCCGTTATTATAGACTCACAGGCGACCATCTTACATAATTGATCACCTTTCCAGGTCCCTAGTATAGCCACTTATGAAACAGTGGATTGCATTTTTATCTTTTCCTCTTGTTGTATCACTTGGTTCATAATATTGCTTTACACATCTTTAGTGAAGTAATTCCATGGTGATATAAACTGAAGGCCTCCCGGCAAGAATGTCCTAAGTAGCTTTTTGGAAAATTGTCACTGAAATCTTGGATTTTTGACCTCAAAAGGGACTAACTTGCCAAAATTATGACTGGATCATGTAAATATGTGGGCGGCACGGTGGTCTAGTGGTTAGCGCATCGGACTTTCAACCTGAAGGTCGGTGGTTCGAGCCTGGTCTCTGCCGTCGTGTTGTTTCCTTAGACAAGATCTTTACTCCACACTGTCTTTCTCCACCCAGGTGTATAAATGGGTACCGGCGACAAAATGCTGGGGGTAACCCTGCGATGGACTAGCATCCCATCCAGGGGGGAGTAGCAATATTCCTAGTTGCTTCATGCTACGGAAACCGGGTTAAGCTCCGGCTGTGTGGGCCATCGTGGCCCGAGTGCGACTTTACCTTTACCGATGTAAATATGGAAAGGATTTCATCCGGGTTAATAAATCTTTTATCTTCGAACAGTAAAATTTTATCTTGAAAAGATATATGGGGTGTCCTAAGGCCCAAAACATTTTCTCAAAGATGTGGATTGTCTTCCCCATTTTGGATCTGTACCTTAACAACAATAAATCATAAATTTGACAAAACTGTGCTTTTAAAGGTCTAAAACATTAATAGTGAAAGTTGCCAAAACATACTTAAGACATTCTTGCGAGGAGGCATTCAACTATACATGTAGGTACAAAGCAGGGTTATAATAGACCATAACACCTGTTATGACTTTAATAGCACGCCTGATGGGTCCTTAATGCTAAGCTAGCATTAATGTTGTCTCTCTTAGGTTCCATTTATTGACATAAAGCAATTGCAAGTTGAATAAGTGTGTGTAGATCAATGTAATACATAAATGTTGTTACAAACTAGTAATAGTTGACACTACAGCTGCCCCCCCTTTATATGAAATATCATTTTCTATACAACACATTTAAGTATTAAACTTTATTGGGTTCTTGCTAACTGAAAACCAACAAACAAATTTACATTGAAAATTGATGCAACAAACAATATTCATTTTCTCAAGCATGTTAAGGCATGGCTCGTCCCTTGGTGTAGACCCCCGCGAAGTAAATTCTTTTTTCCTTTGGAAGTAATGTATTTTAGCCCCAAGGATCACCAGAAGTATACAACAAACTGGATTTAGCGTCCTTAAATAACTTAACGTTTGATTATTGTGGTCACGTGTCTGATGACGTCATAATTTGGACAAAAAGGAAACTTCAAATGGGGTAAGGATGGTTAACTTTGGTCAAGAGAAAATCAATGCATAAATACTATCATAGGCGTACGGGCATTTTTTTGCCAGGGGGTGCGGTGAACCATTTGCCCAAAAAATTGTCGCAAGTTGCCCAAATTTTTACGAAACAGTCGAAAAGAAATGAGGGTTATACGATGCACTAACATAGGCCTACATATGAAGTGAAAATATTCTTACATATGAATCTATCATATGGGCTCATGAAACACGTTAAAAGTGTCAATGTTGACTACAGAGTTGGCATATGCCCTTTGATGTTAATAAGTGCGATGTTACCGACACGTGCGCGGAGGTAAGTTTTCAATCTGCGCAACGTACTGAATGATCGTAGCAGGTATCACTGCAAGGATATGTACCACATTAGAAAACTCTGGAAACATATCAAATAGATCGTTCTCGTGCATTGTCTCCAGCATTTCTGAAACAGTCATGTAGCTTAATCCGCGCACACGACCGCGAAAACTCGCGTACATTTTCTGCTCGGCTTCCAGAATCTCGCGGTCGATTTTGTAAAATTTAGGAACGCAGGAGAAGCTTTCTTTATCAGGTGTTTCACTGTGACAGAAATTTCCAAAAGCACAGAGTATTTCCTGGTCATTTCCGCTAAACCTGAGCTCAAGCTCGGACAGCACCTTGTCGATGGACGCCGACTTCAGGTTAAAATAGAAAATATCTATCTCCTTGAAAAAAAAATGGAAACTTCTTTAAAAACTGGCTTTGCCCAAATTTCTCTTGCTGCCCAAAAAAATCTGAGTTGCCCAAAATTTGGGGGTCTGCAGCCCCCAAGCCCCCCCGGCCCGTACGCCTATGAATACTATCCCTGCCCGGAATGGACAATGTTTGTATTTATTAACAAAATATTAAGAGACAAAATATGTCACGTGACCTGTTTTACGAAATAACCCTTCAACTGTAAATCATAGTCAACCATTCCGGCCAGATTCATATAGGGGAGAAGCATACAAATACATTAACGGTTCAATTTATATCCATTATATGCCATCTCGGCACCCCATTTTCAATTTTCTTTTTGTGTAGGAAAACAATCATAACAGGTCACGTGATGCAAATATGCGACATTTAAAGTAAACAATGGTTCAAGGTCAACAAGTTTTATCCTGCTGCAAAGTTTGAGCCTGTTCAGGTGAATCGCTTTAAAGTTATGATCGTTTTCAGCTTTTATACAAATTAGGTTCTGAGCCATGCCTTAACATGCTTGAGTTTTCATTGTCGTTATTCTTCCTCTTCTGGTACTTTCTTCTCAATATTTTCATGTTGGTGTTTCATTGATTTCTGTTAGAAGTTTGCCACTTCTGCGACAGGTGAAAGTCAATGTGTTCCATCACTAGAAGCTTCTCTACCAGTTGTTCGACATTGTCTTCGTAGTTAAATATATGTGGTTGGAGATTTGTCTGACAAATCAAGTTTATTCGTGGGTCGCATGTGCTAAAAGCTGCAAATTTATGTAACTGATGAAAATAATGTAAATATACTCACCTTTCACGGCCGCGCCAACATCAACTGCAAAACTGCTCGGTCGACGTAACAAATGATAATGCAATAATTTACCCAATTAGGGGTGTCGCGCTATATAGCGAAAAACAACTGTCTTAGCGCGCGCTAAAACGAGAATCTAATGTCCTCAAATTGCGTCTGCAAATTACAAACTAAAGTTTAAAAAAGTAAAAATTCACATTTTACAAGTTATAAAAAGAACGAAATGGCACTCAAAAATTGGTCAAACACATCTTGGTAACGAGCGCGAAACATGATTTCGTCTAAATGAAGTCGACACATTTGCGGGTTTGAACAGCCGCGCACAGATACTCGAAACTATTCATCGTTCTTGTTCATCGTTCTCTCTCAAAATGGCTTTATTCGCAATATGATCGCGACATTAATTAGCTATTTCAGCGCGCTAATACGGTTGTTTTTCGCTATATAGCGCGGCACCCCAAAAAGTAACCAAAGCCAAGCTTTGGCTTTTACCCGTGACTTATTTTTACCCAGTACTACCTTGCGCGCCTCGGCTGTTCAAGTCGAAATTTGATCCGTATACACCAAATATACCATATATACGCGGGGACTTCAATTATGCCTACTCGGGTTTTGGCCTCTGGGCCAAAACCCTGCGGGGGCAATAAGCTTGCCTGTTCCAGGCTCTCAGAGGGTGGGGGTGAGCGAAAAATGTTGGTAGCGAAGAAAAAAACGAGTACAGGCTACTATAAAGCTAAAGTGAGTGTAGACATGTTTTGTCCAAGTCTTTTTTTTTTACATAGTGCAACAAAGAATTAGAAATGTTTACAAAATTTTCATCTGCATTGAGTAAAATCCATAAACTAGAAATAGCTGAGAGCCAGTGAAGTGCTGCGATGTTACTCATCAAATACAGTGTAGTGTCAATACTTATGATTGTCAATAGGCTATGTTATGATTACTGTTTTTTTTGTATATATTTTCCCAAAAATGTAAGTGAATTGTTTGAATAATAAGCATGAATTTGTGTTAAATATAAATATAGTACTAAATAGTACAGAATTCGTCGTTTTCCATTGCTTTGCTTGTAATGTTTTATGCCCCCGGGTATACGACGAGGAGGGGTTAGCTCCGCATAGTCATAGTCCAATGTAGACATCCTTAGGGCTTGTCACGCAATCTTTCCTCCCTCGTGCTACATAGTGGGAAATTTGACGCAAAATTAAACGAGGCCCGGACGGGGCGATTAACTTCAACAAAAACATTGGTCAGCGGTCGCAAGCTAAAGGATTTCGTAATCCATATTTTCCGGTAGTTTCCATGACTTCTTCCAGCGAATGATAAAATTGTGTTTGCATGAAAACTCTGCGTAATAAGTAAACAGCTTACCCCGAGCAAGAACGCAAAACCTCGGATTTGGTTACCTTTAGGGGTGCTGCGCTATATAGCGAAAAACCAACTGTATCAGCGCGCGCTGAAATAGCGCATTTAATGTCATCAAATTGCGTCAGCAAAGTACTAATTAAAGTTCAAAAATAGCAAAAAATTCAAATTTGACAAGTTAAAAAACAACACAAATGTCACTCAAAAATTGCTCAAAAAAACAAAGCGTCACACTCCGGACTTGTGTAGTTGCTCTTTATCAGGTTTTTTATCTTTCAACCATGCAATTGCAGACTCGAGAGAAATTACTACTTTTAGAAACTCGATAACATTCATCGTTATCTCTCAAAATGACTATGATCGCGAGATTAATTCAGTCGCAATTTTAGCGCGCGCTAATACAGATGTTTTTACCGTTGCTAATACAGTTGTTCAAAACCTATCATCATTTTCTCTTAAAATGACAATAGGGGACTTTAGATCGGACGACGAGTACGAGATTGAGTACGAGTACGACTTTTGAATTTAAAGCCACAATAGGCGACAATATTGTTGACACATTGTCATTTTGAACCCCATTTTGTTCGGGACGAGAGGCATTTCAGCCCCACCCCCCCAATTCCCCACCCCCACCCCCCCCAGACAATGTTGTGTATCGTTTCGTCAGGTCTGTCGCTACAATCCTACAACATTGGATGGGGGGACGGGGGTTAATGCGGCAGAGTGTAGTAAAAGGAAAGATACAGTGATAAATATGTCACGAAAACCGTTTTTGTTATAGTGTGTGTCAACTATTTTTGTCGCCTATTGTCCGATATACAAAAATTGTTATTTGGACATTCATGGTAAGGCAAGGGCGCTGTCTCTTGCTTAAATTATTATTTTGGGGACTTTCTGCTATATCACACAACAGACTTTCATAGATGACCAAATTTGAGGATTATTTGTCGAAATGAAATCCGCTGTGCTACCAGTAAAACACGCAAATGCATCAAGAGCCTCACTAATGTCAAAGCGAGAAACAGATACGTAACTATATGGTATATGCGCAGCAGATGTGTTGCTTAGTTGCCAGTTGCATGTAACTGAATTTATTAGCATTTTCCAAACAAGATAAAAGATAACATGGACTTCCTTCTCTTTTTTGCAAGTGGCAAGAACACCATTGTGTTTATTACGGAACGGCTTGCTTAACGGAAAGGAAACTGAAATGATGACGGTTCTTTTGAAGATCTTTCGGTTTCATGTTGAACTTTCGCAATAACAGCAAAATAAATGTCTTCTTGTGCAAAATTTCCTTAAACAAGAAAGCAGTAAAGAAGATGTCTCGAATAACCACGATTTACCACGATTTACCACGCTTTACCATGTTGCCGAATAAAAAACTGCTTTACTAATGTTCTATTGTTTACCATGGTAAATCGTGGTTAATCGTGGTAAATCGTGGAATTTCAAAAGATAGACACATATTTCCCCTTTTAAAGGCTGATTTTATAACAGAATGAAGATTGAACATATTTCATGTTCTAAATTCGGGTTTGATACATGAATTATGCGAGAAATGAATAAGAATTTCTTGTAATGCCACATCAAGTGACAGTAATTTGATATGTCACGCGCGCGCGTCACGCTGTGTTACAGCGTTGTACTCGGTCTGCAAGAAACTTTGTTAAATTTTTAAGGCGGCCTCTTCCATTGTTCGCTTTACCGTAAAATTCCCCTCTTCTTTCCTTAAAGAGCAAATCTGTCGAAGGAATGGCCGCTCTACACGGGGACTCAACTTTCTTGGCCGCCCTGGTCGCTCATTCTTGTGGTGGACTTTGTTACATTGGCCCTTTTTCAGACTTTTTAAAATCTGATTTTCTGAAGACCTTCAAACGTATAATTCGTCCATCATTTACTTCAGTCTTAACCCTTTGTATTTTCGTGCAATGCGCCCAAGGGAACGAGTTTCTTCGTCAATTTTACCAGCGAAGACCATTTTGCCTCGCTTTATTCACGTGCTTAAGACTATTATAACATCACCATAAAATTCGATAAACGGCTGCAATTAGAATGTAATTAATCAGCTATTAACGCCGTTCGCATGAATCAAAACATCGGACAGTGCAGATTAATATTTGTAATAACCGATTAATTTCCTCGCACTTTTGGGAAGAAATAGCACATTTCGTACTTCAGACTGTCCGATATACAAAAATTGTTATTTGGACATTCATGGTAAGGCAAGGGCGCTGTCTCTTGCTTAAATTATTATTTTGGGGACTTTCTGCTATATCACACAACAGACTTTCATAGATGACCAAATTTGACGATTATTTGTAGAAATGAAATTCGCTGTGTTATAAGTAAAACACGCAAATGCGTCAAGAGCCTCACTAATGTCAAAGCGAGAAACAGATACGTAACTATATGGTATATGCGTAGCAGATGTGTTGCTTAGTTGCCAGTTGCATGTAACTGAATTTATTAGCATTTTTCAAACAAGATAAAAGATAACATGGACTTGCCTTCTCTTTTTTGCAAGTGGCAAGAACACCATTGTGTTTATTACGGAACGGCTTGCTTAACGGAAAGGAAACTGAAATGATGACGGTTCTTTTGAAGATCTTTCGGTTTCATGTTGAACTTTCGCAATAACAGCAAAATAAATGTCTTCTTGTGCAAAATTTCCTTAAACAAGAAAGCAGTAAAGAAGATGTCTCGAATAACCACGATTTACCACAATTTACCACGCTTTACCATGTTGAAATAAAAAACTGCTTTAGTAATGTTCTATTGTTTACCATGGTAAATCGTGGTTAATTGTGGTAAAGCGTGGAATTTCAAAAGATAGACACATATTTCCCCTTTTAAAGGCTGATTTTATAACAGAATGAAAGATTGAACATATTTCATGTTCTAAATTCGGGTTTGATACATGAATTTTGCGAGAAATGAATAAGAATTTGTTGTAAATGCCACATCAAGTGACAGTAATTTGATATGTCACGCGCGCGCGTCACGCTGTGTTACAGCGTTGTACTCAGTCTGCAAGAAACTTTGGTAAATTTTTAAGGCGGCCTCTTCCATTGTTCGCTTTACGGTAAAATTCCCCTCTTCTTTCCTTAAAGAAAATCTGTCGAAGGAATGGCCGCTCTACACGGGGACTCAACTTTCTTGGCCGGCCTGGTCGCTCATTCTTGTGGTGGACTTTGTTACATTGGCCCTTTTTCAGACTTTTTAAAATCTGATTTTCTGAAGACCTTCAAACGTATCATTCGTCGATCATTTACTTCAGTCTTAACCCTTTGTATTTTCGTGCAATGCACCCAAAGGCACGAGTTTCTTCGTCAATTTTACCAGCGAAGACCATTTTGCCTCGCTTTATTCACGTGCTTAAGACTATTATAACATCACCATAAAATTCGATAAACGGCTGCAATTAGAATGTAATTAATCAGCTATTAACGCCGTTCGCATGAATCAAAACATCGGACAGTGCAGATTAATATTTGTAATAACCGATTAATTTCCTCGCACTTTTGGGAAGAAATAGCACATTTCTTACTTCAGACAATAGGCGACAATATTGTTGACACATTGTCATTTTGAACCCCATTTTGTTCGGGACGAGAGGCATTTCAGCCCCACCCCCCTAATTCCCCACCCCCACCCCCCCAGACAATGTTGTGTATCGTTTCGTCAGGTCTGTCGCTACAATCCTACAACATTGGATGGGGGGACGGGGGTTAATGCGGCAGAGTGTAGTAAAAGGAAAGATACAGTGATAAATATGTCACGAAAACTGTTTTTGTTATAGTGTGTCAACTATTTTTGTCGCCTATTGTCCGATATACAAAAATTGTTATTTAGACATTCATGGTAAGGCAAGGGCGCTGTCTCTTGCTTAAATTATTATTTTGGGGACTTTCTGCTATATCACACAACAGACTTTCATAGATGACCAAATTTGACGATTATTTGTAGAAATGAAATTCGCTGTGTTATAAGTAAAACACGCAAATGCGTCAAGAGCCTCACTAATGTCAAAGCGAGAAACAGATACGTAACTATATGGTATATGCGTAGCAGATGTGTTGCTTAGTTGCCAGTTGCATGTAACTGAATTTATTAGCATTTTTCAAACAAGATAAAAGATAACATGGACTTCCTTCTCTTTTTTGCAAGTGGCAAGAACACCATTGTGTTTATTACGGAACGGCTTGCTTAACGGAAAGGAAACTGAAATGATGACGGTTCTTTTGAAGATCTTTCGGTTTCATGTTGAACTTTCGCAATAACAGCAAAATAAATGTCTTCTTGTGCAAAATTTCCTTAAACAAGAAAGCAGTAAAGAAGATGTCTCGAATAACCACGATTTACCACAATTTACCACGCTTTACCATGTTGAAATAAAAAACTGCTTTAGTAATGTTCTATTGTTTACCATGGTAAATCGTGGTTAATTGTGGTAAAGCGTGGAATTTCAAAAGATAGACACATATTTCCCCTTTTAAAGGCTGATTTTATAACAGAATGAAAGATTGAACATATTTCATGTTCTAAATTCGGGTTTGATACATGAATTTTGCGAGAAATGAATAAGAATTTGTTGTAAATGCCACATCAAGTGACAGTAATTTGATATGTCACGCGCGCGTGTCACGCTGTGTTACAGCGTTGTACTCAGTCTGCAAGAAACTTTGGTAAATTTTTAAGGCGGCCTCTTCCATTGTTCGCTTTACGGTAAAATTCCCCTCTTCTTTCCTTAAAGAGAAAATCTGTCGAAGGAATGGCCGCTCTACACGGGGACTCAACTTTCTTGGCCGCCTGGTCGCTCATTCTTGTGGTGGACTTTGTTACATTGGCCCTTTTTCAGACTTTTTAAAATCTGATTTTCTGAAGACCTTCAAACGTATCATTCGTCGATCATTTACTTCAGTCTTAACCCTTTGTATTTTCGTGCAATGCACCCAAAGGCACGAGTTTCTTCGTCAATTTTACCAGCGAAGACCATTTTGCCTCGCTTTATTCACGTGCTTAAGACTATTATAACATCACCATAAAATTCGATAAACGGCTGCAATTAGAATGTAATTAATCAGCTATTAACGCCGTTCGCATGAATCAAAACATCGGACAGTGCAGATTAATATTTGTAATAACCGATTAATTTCCTCGCACTTTTGGGAAGAAATAGCACATTTCGTACTTCAGACATGTCCGATATACAAAAATTGTTATTTAGACATTCATGGTAAGGCAAGGGCGCTGTCTCTTGCTTAAATTATTATTTTGGGGACTTTCTGCTATATCACACAACAGACTTTCATAGATGACCAAATTTGAGATTATTTGTAGAAATGAAATTCGCTGTGTATAGTAAAACACGCAAATGCGTCAAGAGCCTCACTAATGTCAAAGCGAGAAACAGATACGTAACTATATGGTATATGCGCAGCAGATGTGTTGCTTAGTTGCCAGTTGCATGTAACTGAATTTATTAGCATTTTCAAACAAGATAAAAGATAACATGGACTTCCTTCTCTTTTTTGCAAGTGGCAAGAACACCATTGTGTTTATTACGGAACGGCTTGCTTAACGGAAAGGAAACTGAAATGATGACGGTTCTTTTGAAGATCTTTCGGTTTCATGTTGAACTTTCGCAATAACAGCAAAATAAATGTCTTCTTGTGCAAAATTTCCTTAAACAAGAAAGCAGTAAAGAAGATGTCTCGAATAACCACGATTTACCACATTTACCACGCTTTACCATGTTGAATAAAAAACTGCTTTAGTAATGTTCTATTGTTTACCATGGTAAATCGTGGTTAATCGTGGTAAATCGTGGAATTTCAAAAGATAGACACATATTTCCCCTTTTAAAGGCTGATTTTATAACAGAATGAAAGATTGAACATATTTCATGTTCTAAATTCGGGTTTGATACATGAATTGGCGAGAAATGAATAAGAATTTCTTGTAAATGCCACATCAAGTGACAGTAATTTGATATGTCACGCGCGCGCGTCACGCTGTGTTACAGCGTTGTACTCGTCTGCAAGAAACTTTGTAAATTTTTAAGGCGGCCTCTTCCATTGTTCGCTTTACGGTAAAATTCCCCTCTTCTTTCCTTAAAGAGAAATCTGTCGAAGGAATGGCCGCTCTACACGGGGACTCAACTTTCTTGGCCGCCTGGTCGCTCATTCTTGTGGTGGACTTTGTTACATTGGCCCTTTTTCAGACTTTTTAAAATCTGATTTTCTGAAGACCTTCAAACGTATATTCGTCGATCATTTACTTCAGTCTTAACCCTTTGTATTTTCGTGCAATGCGCCCAAAGGCACGAGTTTCTTCGTCAATTTTACCAGCGAAGACCATTTTGCCTCGCTTTATTCACGTGCTTAAGACTATTATAACATCACCATAAAATTCGATAAACGGCTGCAATTAGAATGTAATTAATCAGCTATTAACGCCGTTCGCATGAATCAAAACATCGGACAGTGCAGATTAATATTTGTAATAACCGATTAATTTCCTCGCACTTTTGGGAAGAAATAGCACATTTCGTACTTCAGACTGTCCGATATACAAAAATTGTTATTTGACATTCATGGTAAGGCAAGGGCGCTGTCTCTTGCTTAAATTATTATTTTGGGGACTTTCTGCTATATCACACAACAGACTTTCATAGATGACCAAATTTGAGATTATTTGTCGAAATGAAATTCCGCTGTGCTACCAGTAAAACACGCAAATGCATCAAGAGCCTCACTAATGTCAAAGCGAGAAACAGATACGTAACTATATGGTATATGCGCAGCAGATGTGTTGCTTAGTTGCCAGTTGCATGTAACTGAATTTATTAGCATTTTCAAACAAGATAAAAGATAACATGGACTTCCTTCTCTTTTTTGCAAGTGGCAAGAACACCATTGTGTTTATTACGGAACGGCTTGCTTAACGGAAAGGAAACTGAAATGATGACGGTTCTTTTGAAGATCTTTCGGTTTCATGTTGAACTTTCGCAATAACAGCAAAATAAATGTCTTCTTGTGCAAAATTTCCTTAAACAAGAAAGCAGTAAAGAAGATGTCTCGAATAACCACGATTTACCACGATTTACCACGCTTTACCATGTTGCCGAATAAAAAACTGCTTTACTAATGTTCTATTGTTTACCATGGTAAATCGTGGTTAATCGTGGTAAATCGTGGAATTTCAAAAGATAGACACATATTTCCCCTTTTAAAGGCTGATTTTATAACAGAATGAAAGATTGAACATATTTCATGTTCTAAATTCGGGTTTGATACATGAATTTGCGAGAAATGAATAAGAATTTCTTGTAAATGCCACATCAAGTGACAGTAATTTGATATGTCACGCGCGCGCGTCACGCTGTGTTACAGCGTTGTACTCGGTCTGCAAGAAACTTTGTTAAATTTTTAAGGCGGCCTCTTCCATTGTTCGCTTTACGTAAAATTCCCCTCTTCTTTCCTTAAAGAGAAATCTGTCGAAGGAATGGCCGCTCTACACGGGGACTCAACTTTCTTGGCCGCCTGGTCGCTCATTCTTGTGGTGGACTTTGTTACATTGGCCCTTTTTCAGACTTTTTAAAATCTGATTTTCTGAAGACCTTCAAACGTATAATTCGTCCATCATTTACTTCAGTCTTAACCCTTTGTATTTTCGTGCAATGCGCCCAAGGGAACGAGTTTCTTCGTCAATTTTACCAGCGAAGACCATTTTGCCTCGCTTTATTCACGTGCTTAAGACTATTATAACATCACCATAAAATTCGATAAACGGCTGCAATTAGAATGTAATTAATCAGCTATTAACGCCGTTCGCATGAATCAAAACATCGGACAGTGCAGATTAATATTTGTAATAACCGATTAATTTCCTCGCACTTTTGGGAAGAAATAGCACATTTCTACTTCAGACTGTCCGATATACAAAAATTGTTATTTGACATTCATGGTAAGGCAAGGGCGCTGTCTCTTGCTTAAATTATTATTTTGGGGACTTTCTGCTATATCACACAACAGACTTTCATAGATGACCAAATTTGACGATTATTTGTAGAAATGAAATTCGCTGTGTTATAAGTAAAACACGCAAATGCGTCAAGAGCCTCACTAATGTCAAAGCGAGAAACAGATACGTAACTATATGGTATATGCGTAGCAGATGTGTTGCTTAGTTGCCAGTTGCATGTAACTGAATTTATTAGCATTTTTCAAACAAGATAAAATATAACATGGACTTGCGAATTCCTTCTCTTTTTTGCAAGTGGCAAGAACACCATTGTGTTTATTACGGAACGGCTTGCTTAACGGAAAGGAAACTGAAATGATGACGGTTCTTTTGAAGATCTTTCGGTTTCATGTTGAACTTTCGCAATAACAGCAAAATAAATGTCTTCTTGTGCAAAATTTCCTTAAACAAGAAAGTAGTAAAGAAGATGTCTCGAATAACCACGATTTACCACAATTTACCACGCTTTACCACGCTTTACCATGTTGAAATAAAAAACTGCTTTAGTAATGTTCTATTGTTTACCATGGTAAATCGTGGTTAATTGTGGTAAAGCGTGGAATTTCAAAAGATAGACACATATTTCCCCTTTTAAAGGCTGATTTTATAACAGAATGAAAGATTGAACATATTTCATGTTCTAAATTCGGGTTTGATACATGAATTTTGCGAGAAATGAATAAGAATTTGTTGTAAATGCCACATCAAGTGACAGTAATTTGATATGTCACGCGCGCGTGTCACGCTGTGTTACAGCGTTGTACTCAGTCTGCAAGAAACTTTGGTAAATTTTTAAGGCGGCCTCTTCCATTGTTCGCTTTACGGTAAAATTCCCCTCTTCTTTCCTTAAAGAGAAAATCTGTCGAAGGAATGGCCGCTCTACACGGGGACTCAACTTTCTTGGCCGGCCTGGTCGCTCATTCTTGTGGTGGACTTTGTTACATTGGCCCTTTTTCAGACTTTTTAAAATCTGATTTTCTGAAGACCTTCAAACGTATCATTCGTCGATCATTTACTTCAGTCTTAACCCTTTGTATTTTCGTGCAATGCACCCAAAGGCACCAGTTTCTTCGTCAATTTTACCAGCGAAGACCATTTTGCCTCGCTTTATTCACGTGCTTAAGACTATTATAACATCACCATAAAATTCGATAAACGGCTGCAATTAGAATGTAATTAATCAGCTATTAACGCCGTTCGCATGAATCAAAACATCGGACAGTGCAGATTAATATTTGTAATAACCGATTAATTTCCTCGCACTTTTGGGAAGAAATAGCACATTTCTTACTTCAGACATGTCCGATATACAAAAATTGTTATTTAGACATTCATGGTAAGGCAAGGGCGCTGTCTCTTGCTTAAATTATTATTTTGGGGACTTTCTGCTATATCACACAACAGACTTTCATAGATGACCAAATTTGACGATTATTTGTAGAAATGAAATTCGCTGTGTTATAAGTAAAACACGCAAATGCGTCAAGAGCCTCACTAATGTCAAAGCGAGAAACAGATACGTAACTATATGGTATATGCGTAGCAGATGTGTTGCTTAGTTGCCGGTTGCATGTAACTGAATTTATTAGCATTTTTCAAACAAGATAAAATATAACATGGACTTGCGAATTCCTTCTCTGTTTTGCAAGTGGCAAGAACACCATTGTGTTTCTTACGGAACGGCTTGCTTAACGGAATAAGGAAACTGAAATGATGACGGTTCTTTTGAAGATCTTTCGGTTTCATGTTGAACTTTCGCAATAACAGCAAAATAAATGTCTTCTTGTGCAAAATTTCCTTAAACAAGAAAGTAGTAAAGAAGATGTCTCGAATAACCACGCTTTACCACGCTTTACCATGTTGAAATAAAAAACTGCTTTAGTAATGTTCTATTGTTTACCATGGTAAATCGTGGTTAATTGTGGTAAAGCGTGGAATTTCAAAAGATAGACACATATTTCCCCTTTTAAAGGCTGATTTTATAACAGAATGAAAGATTGAACATATTTCATGTTCTAAATTCGGGTTTGATACATGAATTTTGCGAGAAATGAATAAGAATTTGTTGTAAATGCCACATCAAGTGACAGTAATTTGATATGTCACGCGCGCGTGTCACGCTGTGTTACAGCGTTGTACTCAGTCTGCAAGAAACTTTGGTAAATTTTTAAGGCGGCCTCTTCCATTGTTCGCTTTACGGTAAAATTCCCCTCTTCTTTCCTTAAAGAGAAAATCTGTCGAAGGAATGGCCGCTCTACACGGGGACTCAACTTTCTTGGCCGGCCCTGGTCGCTCATTCTTGTGGTGGACTTTGTTACATTGGCCCTTTTTCAGACTTTTTAAAATCTGATTTTCTGAAGACCTTCAAACGTATCATTCGTCGATCATTTACTTCAGTCTTAACCCTTTGTATTTTCGTGCAATGCACCCAAAGGCACGAGTTTCTTCGTCAATTTTACCAGCGAAGACCATTTTGCCTCGCTTTATTCACGTGCTTAAGACTATTATAACATCACCATAAAATTCGATAAACGGCTGCAATTAGAATGTAATTAATCAGCTATTAACGCCGTTCGCATGAATCAAAACATCGGACAGTGCAGATTAATATTTGTAATAACCGATTAATTTCCTCGCACTTTTGGGAAGAAATAGCACATTTCTTACTTCAGACATGTCCGATATACAAAAATTGTTATTTAGACATTCATGGTAAGGCAAGGGCGCTGTCTCTTGCTTAAATTATTATTTTGGGGACTTTCTGCTATATCACACAACAGACTTTCATAGATGACCAAATTTGACGATTATTTGTAGAAATGAAATTCGCTGTGTTATAAGTAAAACACGCAAATGCGTCAAGAGCCTCACTAATGTCAAAGCGAGAAACAGATACGTAACTATATGGTATATGCGTAGCAGATGTGTTGCTTAGTTGCCGGTTGCATGTAACTGAATTTATTAGCATTTTTCAAACAAGATAAAATATAACATGGACTTGCGAATTCCTTCTCTTTTTTGCAAGTGGCAAGAACACCATTGTGTTTATTACGGAACGGCTTGCTTAACGGAAAGGAAACTGAAATGATGACGGTTCTTTTGAAGATCTTTCGGTTTCATGTTGAACTTTCGCAATAACAGCAAAATAAATGTCTTCTTGTGCAAAATTTCCTTAAACAAGAAAGTAGTAAAGAAGATGTCTCGAATAACCACGATTTACCACAATTTACCACGCTTTACCACGCTTTACCATGTTGAAACAAGGAGCCCGTTGGGCTTCGAAACTGGCTTGTTTGGTCTCATTTTCCACCCGGTTTTCATTTTAGAGTCCACAATATACAATCTAGAGTCTATTAATATGCACAGACCAGTCCACATTTACATTCCACAGGCCGCTTTACATTCCGCACTCTGCTTCAAGGAGGCTACAATTTCAGGTCTATATCTTTTTCTTTGAACTTTGTATTGTTATTTTCGCTTTAAATCCTTGGAACCACCTACTACAAGGAATCAGGATTGTTTTAACACAGGCATTTTGGAGAATCGGTGACGGGGTTTCGAATAAATTAACAATATCAACATGATCGATCAAATAGCGTGACATAAATACGAGATGTTCGGAATTTGAACGTGACTCCACGGAGTAATGCTTGAGAACCTGCCGGGACGTGTTTTATTCAACGATGACTTGGTTAGAAAAATTCAACTCGCTTTCCTTTTACCAGAAATAGATCGCATCCGAAAATCACAGAGATTTAATTTTTAACAATTCCGGCGTCGAAATTAGAACGGTAAATATTTGAATTATAGTTGCCGACATCACTGATTACGCCATTTCTGAAAACCGGAAGTAAACTAGGTACGGTGTTGGCCGCAGCAAAACCGATTCCCGGGGCAGGTGACACGACAGAAAAAAAAGGGTATTTTAAGAACTGACTCGCCGCAGAGCGGCGAGCCAGTTAATAAAAAACTGCTTTAGTAATGTTCTATTGTTTACCATGGTAAATCGTGGTTAATTGTGGTAAAGCGTGGAATTTCAAAAGATAGACACATATTTCCCCTTTTAAAGGCTGATTTTATAACAGAATGAAAGATTGAACATATTTCATGTTCTAAATTCGGGTTTGATACATGAATTTTGCGAGAAATGAATAAGAATTTGTTGTAAATGCCACATCAAGTGACAGTAATTTGATATGTCACGCGCGCGTGTCACGCTGTGTTACAGCGTTGTACTCAGTCTGCAAGAAACTTTGGTAAATTTTTAAGGCGGCCTCTTCCATTGTTCGCTTTACGGTAAAATTCCCCTCTTCTTTCCTTAAAGAGAAAATCTGTCGAAGGAATGGCCGCTCTACACGGGGACTCAACTTTCTTGGCCGGCCTGGTCGCTCATTCTTGTGGTGGACTTTGTTACATTGGCCCTTTTTCAGACTTTTTAAAATCTGATTTTCTGAAGACCTTCAAACGTATCATTCGTCGATCATTTACTTCAGTCTTAACCCTTTGTATTTTCGTGCAATGCACCCAAAGGCACGAGTTTCTTCGTCAATTTTACCAGCGAAGACCATTTTGCCTCGCTTTATTCACGTGCTTAAGACTATTATAACATCACCATAAAATTCGATAAACGGCTGCAATTACAATGTAATTAATCAGCTATTAACGCCGTTCGCGTGAATCAAAACATCGGACAGTGCAGATTAATATTTGTAATAACCGATTAATTTCCTCGCACTTTTGGGAAGAAATAGCACATTTCTTACTTCAGACATGTCCGATATACAAAAATTGTTATTTAGACATTCATGGTAAGGCAAGGGCGCTGTCTCTTGCTTAAATTATTATTTTGGGGACTTTCTGCTATATCACACAACAGACTTTCATAGATGACCAAATTTGACGATTATTTGTAGAAATGAAATTCGCTGTGTTATAAGTAAAACACGCAAATGCGTCAAGAGCCTCACTAATGTCAAAGCTAGAAACAGATACGTAACTATATGGTATATGCGTAGCAGATGTGTTGCTTAGTTGCCGGTTGCATGTAACTGAATTTATTAGCATTTTTCAAACAAGATAAAATATAACATGGACTTGCGAATTCCTTCTCTTTTTTGCAAGTGGCAAGAACACCATTGTGTTTATTACGGAACGGCTTGCTTAACGGAAAGGAAACTGAAATGATGACGGTTCTTTTGAAGATCTTTCGGTTTCATGTTGAACTTTCGCAATAACAGCAAAATAAATGTCTTCTTGTGCAAAATTTCCTTAAACAAGAAAGTAGTAAAGAAGATGTCTCGAATAACCACGATTTACCACAATTTACCACGCTTTACCACGCTTTACCATGTTGAAATAAAAAACTGCTTTAGTAATGTTCTATTGTTTACCATGGTAAATCGTGGTTAATTGTGGTAAAGCGTGGAATTTCAAAAGATAGACACATATTTCCCCTTTTAAAGGCTGATTTTATAACAGAATGAAAGATTGAACATATTTCATGTTCTAAATTCGGGTTTGATACATGAATTTTGCGAGAAATGAATAAGAATTTGTTGTAAATGCCACATCAAGTGACAGTAATTTGATATGTCACGCGCGCGTGTCACGCTGTGTTACAGCGTTGTACTCAGTCTGCAAGAAACTTTGGTAAATTTTTAAGGCGGCCTCTTCCATTGTTCGCTTTACGGTAAAATTCCCCTCTTCTTTCCTTAAAGAGAAAATCTGTCGAAGGAATGGCCGCTCTACACGGGGACTCAACTTTCTTGGCCGGCCTGGTCGCTCATTCTTGTGGTGGACTTTGTTACATTGGCCCTTTTTCAGACTTTTTAAAATCTGATTTTCTGAAGACCTTCAAACGTATCATTCGTCGATCATTTACTTCAGTCTTAACCCTTTGTATTTTCGTGCAATGCACCCAAAGGCACGAGTTTCTTCGTCAATTTTACCAGCGAAGACCATTTTGCCTCGCTTTATTCACGTGCTTAAGACTATTATAACATCACCATAAAATTCGATAAACGGCTGCAATTAGAATGTAATTAATCAGCTATTAACGCCGTTCGCATGAATCAAAACATCGGACAGTGCAGATTAATATTTGTAATAACCGATTAATTTCCTCGCACTTTTGGGAAGAAATAGCACATTTCTTACTTCAGACATGTCCGATATACAAAAATTGTTATTTAGACATTCATGGTAAGGCAAGGGCGCTGTCTCTTGCTTAAATTATTATTTTGGGGACTTTCTGCTATATCACACAACAGACTTTCATAGATGACCAAATTTGACGATTATTTGTAGAAATGAAATTCGCTGTGTTATAAGTAAAACACGCAAATGCGTCAAGAGCCTCACTAATGTCAAAGCGAGAAACAGATACGTAACTATATGGTATATGCGTAGCAGATGTGTTGCTTAGTTGCCGGTTGCATGTAACTGAATTTATTAGCATTTTTCAAACAAGATAAAATATAACATGGACTTGCGAATTCCTTCTCTTTTTTGCAAGTGGCAAGAACACCATTGTGTTTATTACGGAACGGCTTGCTTAACGGAAAGGAAACTGAAATGATGACGGTTCTTTTGAAGATCTTTCGGTTTCATGTTGAACTTTCGCAATAACAGCAAAATAAATGTCTTCTTGTGCAAAATTTCCTTAAACAAGAAAGTAGTAAAGAAGATGTCTCGAATAACCACGATTTACCACAATTTACCACGCTTTACCACGCTTTACCATGTTGAAACAAGGAGCCCGTTGGGCTTCGAAACTGGCTTGTTTGGTCTCATTTTCCACCCGGTTTTCATTTTAGAGTCCACAATATACAATCTAGAGTCTATTAATATGCACAGACCAGTCCACATTTACATTCCACAGGCCGCTTTACATTCCGCACTCTGCTTCAAGGAGGCTACAATTTCAGGTCTATATCTTTTTCTTTGAACTTTGTATTGTTATTTTCGCTTTAAATCCTTGGAACCACCTACTACAAGGAATCAGGATTGTTTTAACACAGGCATTTTGGAGAATCGGTGACGGGGTTTCGAATAAATTAACAATATCAACATGATCGATCAAATAGCGTGACATAAATACGAGATGTTCGGAATTTGAACGTGACTCCACGGAGTAATGCTTGAGAACCTGCCGGGACGTGTTTTATTCAACGATGACTTGGTTAGAAAAATTCAACTCGCTTTCCTTTTACCAGAAATAGATCGCATCCGAAAATCACAGAGATTTAATTTTTAACAATTCCGTCGAAATTAGAACGGTAAATATTTGAATTATAGTTGCCGACATCACTGATTACGCCATTTCTGAAAACCGGAAGTAAACTAGGTACGGTGTTGGCCGCAGCAAAACCGATTCCCGGGGCAGGTGACACGACAGAAAAAAAAAGGGTATTTTAAGAACTGACTCGCCGCAGAGCGGCGAGCCAGTTAATAAAAAACTGCTTTAGTAATGTTCTATTGTTTACCATGGTAAATCGTGGTTAATTGTGGTAAAGCGTGGAATTTCAAAAGATAGACACATATTTCCCCTTTTAAAGGCTGATTTTATAACAGAATGAAAGATTGAACATATTTCATGTTCTAAATTCGGGTTTGATACATGAATTTTGCGAGAAATGAATAAGAATTTGTTGTAAATGCCACATCAAGTGACAGTAATTTGATATGTCACGCGCGCGTGTCACGCTGTGTTACAGCGTTGTACTCAGTCTGCAAGAAACTTTGGTAAATTTTTAAGGCGGCCTCTTCCATTGTTCGCTTTACGGTAAAATTCCCCTCTTCTTTCCTTAAAGAGAAAATCTGTCGAAGGAATGGCCGCTCTACACGGGGACTCAACTTTCTTGGCCGGCCTGGTCGCTCATTCTTGTGGTGGACTTTGTTACATTGGCCCTTTTTCAGACTTTTTAAAATCTGATTTTCTGAAGACCTTCAAACGTATCATTCGTCGATCATTTACTTCAGTCTTAACCCTTTGTATTTTCGTGCAATGCACCCAAAGGCACGAGTTTCTTCGTCAATTTTACCAGCGAAGACCATTTTGCCTCGCTTTATTCACGTGCTTAAGACTATTATAACATCACCATAAAATTCGATAAACGGCTGCAATTAGAATGTAATTAATCAGCTATTAACGCCGTTCGCATGAATCAAAACATCGGACAGTGCAGATTAATATTTGTAATAACCGATTAATTTCCTCGCACTTTTGGGAAGAAATAGCACATTTCTTACTTCAGACATGTCCGATATACAAAAATTGTTATTTAGACATTCATGGTAAGGCAAGGGCGCTGTCTCTTGCTTAAATTATTATTTTGGGGACTTTCTGCTATATCACACAACAGACTTTCATAGATGACCAAATTTGACGATTATTTGTAGAAATGAAATTCGCTGTGTTATAAGTAAAACACGCAAATGCGTCAAGAGCCTCACTAATGTCAAAGCGAGAAACAGATACGTAACTATATGGTATATGCGTAGCAGATGTGTTGCTTAGTTGCCGGTTGCATGTAACTGAATTTATTAGCATTTTTCAAACAAGATAAAATATAACATGGACTTGCGAATTCCTTCTCTTTTTTGCAAGTGGCAAGAACACCATTGTGTTTATTACGGAACGGCTTGCTTAACGGAAAGGAAACTGAAATGATGACGGTTCTTTTGAAGATCTTTCGGTTTCATGTTGAACTTTCGCAATAACAGCAAAATAAATGTCTTCTTGTGCAAAATTTCCTTAAACAAGAAAGTAGTAAAGAACACTGGACGAAAAAATGGATTTACTCAGGTTTGCAAGTTGAGCAAATATGTAGCAAATTTGGGGCTCCAAATTTGAACCGAATTTGCGCTTGGTGTAAACTTAACGTGAACATAAATATTTGTTCCGGTTGAATTCACGTGCAAATGTGACGTAAATGTTGATATTTGCATCAAATTTGCCTCACTTTTGCTACCGAGGCAAATTTCTAACTTTCACATACAATTGCCAAACATTTGCTTCCTGCGCAAAAATATCACGTTTACTGGTGTTGGAAATCCAGGCAAATGCGGTGCAAAACAATTTGTTTACACTGATCTGTTTCCTAACATTTACTTACGGGACAAATCAGTACATTTGCGTTTAATTTACTCTTATTTGCAAAATAAGCGAAGCTGTTTTATATTTGCTATTAATTTGCATTGATGTCAAACAAAAACGATTACTTTAATTTTGCTCACATTTGATAAGGAGCAAATACGTAACTTTGCAAGGCGGTACACTATATGTCCCCATACACCACGTAACAAAGAACGACGCTGACCATTTTCAACGAAGACTCCCAGACTCTCTCTCGCATTTGGTTCATGTCAATCGACACCTTTCCAGTTGGAGCCAATTGGGAAGAATGCTAATAATATTTTAGCCTTGTATTGGCTCAGGTTTGAGCTGTTGACAGCAAAAGAGCTTTCTATTCTTCCCTGGTGGATTTGAATTCACGCGGTCGATATTTTCGTTCTTTCCGTTCTGCGACGTTTGAATAAATTCGCTTCGATCATTCTGGGACGCCAAGCACCAAAAACCTAGCGAGCACAAGAGCCCCAAAGACAACAATCTTCGACTGGACGCAACCCTGGGAGTTTTTATTCGGTAAATTCGACCGCGCGATGGTTTTGGCGCCACAAAGTTCGGTTGAAGAATCCACGCCAGAAAGGGAAACTAGGGCAGCTAGTAGGTCTGGATATTCGGAATGTTCTCCTGGCAGTACGAGTGCAGACTGTTATCCGTTTTCTTCGCCTTCCCTGATTCCTGATTCCCCTGACTCCAAGCTCTCCGCTAGACACTGAAAGAAGGTCTCGACCTGGCCTCAGCGATCAATCGAGAAGATGCTAGTGGTGATGATTTTACAGCTGAGCTGTATGTCCAAGCAAGAAGCCTATTTAGAAAGGCAGACGTATAATACGGCCGAACGGCTAGAAAAAGAAGCGGCCGAAAAAGAGCGGGAAAGACCACGAAAAAGCAAGCGATTGCCAAAAGTGTTGTCGGTAAGTCTTCTTGCTGATATAGTTTTCAAATAACAAGTGTTATTTAATTTAACTGTATATGTATGTGGTTCAACATTCTTTTTTGCTTTGAAAATTTTTAAACTAAAGAAAAATTCAAACCCAAACATTTCAGACAGTTTTAAACCAAAATAATCTTCTCTTAAAATGGAGTCAACTGTCAAGTATAGGACGATAATTCCATTGAGTGACCAAAGAGTAAAATGATTCAACTCCAGTCCTTTAAGATTGTAATGATTATTATTTTCTACACATTGTAGCTTCTCTGATCCATCTAACAAAATTGTCAATAAAGCCATCATGGATGGAGTGACCATAATTGTTCTAAAAAATTGAGAGTTGTTTGGCCTTGAAATTGCCATGATTATAATTGCACTGTGTCAGCTGTTTTTGGGTTTGATTTTGTGAGGTCTTAGTTCTGGTAGAGTCTGAAAGTGACAAAAGTCTTGCTAGAAGAACACATATTGTTCCAAATTAAAAGTGATTTTGTCTTGAAATTGCCATGATTGAGCTGTGTCAACTGTTTTAATAAGTGTTTGATTTTGTGATATCTTAATTCTGGTACATTATGTGAGTGATGGGAGTTTTGTCGAATCTTGAAGCATGTGCACCATGACGAGTGATCACAATTGTCCTAAAAGATTAACAGTTGTTTGGCCTTGAAATTGCCATGATTATAATTGCACTGTGTCGGCTGTTTTTAGGTTTGATTTTGTAAAATCTTACATGTAGGTCTGGTACATTCTGTGAGTGATGGCAGTTATAATTTTGTCAGATCTTGAAGCATGCGCACCATACTGAATGACCACATTGTCCTAAAAAGTTAAGAGTTGTTTGGCCTTGAAATTACCATGATTATAATTGCACTGTGTTGGCTGTTTTTGGGTTTGATTTTGTGAGATATTAGCACTGGTACATTCTGTGAGTGACGGCAGTTTAGTCAGATCTTGAAGCATGTGTACCATGACTAGTGACCACATTGTCCTAAAAAATTGAGAGTTGTTTGCCCCCCTGAAATTGCCATGATTATAATTGCACTGTGTTGTTTGGCCTTGAAATTACCATGATTATAATTGCACTGTGTTGGCTGTTTTTGGGTTTGAATTTGTGAGGTCTTAGCTCTGGTACATTCTGTGAGTGACGGCAGTTTAGTCAGATCTTGAAGCATGTGTACCATGACGAGTGACCACATTGTCCTAAAAAATTGAGAGTTGTTTGCCCCCTGAAATTGCCATGATTATACATTTAATTGCACTGTGTTGTTTGGCCTTGAAATTACCATGATTATAATTGCACTGTGTTGGCTGTTTTTGGGTTTGAATTTGTGAGATCTTAGCTCTGGTACATTCTGTGAGTGACGGCAGTTTAGTCAGATCTTGAAGCATGTGTACCATGACGAGTGACCACATTGTCCTAAAAAATTGAGAGTTGTTTGCCCCCTGAAATTGCCATGATTATAATTGCACTGTGTTGTTTGGCCTTGAAATTACCATGATTATAATTGCACTGTGTTGGCTGTTTTTGGGTTTGACTTTGTGAGATCTTAGCTCTGGTACATTCTGTGAGTGACGGCAGTTTAGTCAGATCTTGAAGCATGTGTACCATGACGAGTGACCACACTGTCCTAAAAAATCGAGTTGTTTGCCCCCTGAAATTGCCATGATTATAATTGCTCTGTGTCGGCTGTTTTTAGGTTTGATTTTGTGAGATCTTAGTTCTAGTAGATTCTGAAAGCGACAATAGCCTTGTTAGACCTCAAGGCATGACTGTACTGTAATGAAGGACCACATATTGTTCCAAATAAAGAGTGATTTTGCCTTGAAATTGCCATGTTCATAGTTTAGCTGTGCCAACTGCTTTAGGACACTAAATGTACATGTATGTGGTCCTTGATCATGTGGTAAACATGCTTTGAGGTAACATTCCATGAGTGATGGCACTTTTGTCAGACCTTGTATCATGTGCATCAACTTACAACAATATGTTATAAATTAAGAGTGAAATGTCCATGTCCATAATTGAGTAGTGCCAACAGTTTTAGGGTTTGATTTTTCAATAGTGCAGTGATAACATACAGTGTATGCATGTACATACAGTTGAATTTGACATGCATTTTAAATCTCTTCCTTGCTGGATTTCTAATAATAATACAATAAATAATAATAATATTATTTCTTTGTTAATATACAATATATATGGTAATGAATGAAAATAAAAACACAGGAAAATGAAAATTGAACTACAGTGTACAATGCATGTAACTAACATGTTCTAACACTTTTCCATTTCAAACAGCTGTGATGCGAGTCCATTTGCGTACCAAAATGAGGCAGCAGCAAAATGTTGACAAAAAGAAGCAGAAGTATTAGTGTTGCAGGAGCCGTGGAAGAGAAGTAGAAAGAATACGGTAAGCAAAAGATGTTTAATGCTTGCAGTAAACACAATTTTTATTACTGTGAACACTCCAGTTATACATTGCCGGTTTGTCCTCAAACATTTTTATTTTGAAATGGGTAAATTAATATTACCTACTGTGTCATATAGGATTTGCTGGCCGGGAGGTCTGTACTGGGAAAAACTGGACCCAAGGGCAGTTTTTTCCCAATATGGCCCGACCTACACTGTAGGCCAGCAAGTAACATAAGAATTTTTTCTCTGTGGGAATATTGGTTTAATTTGTACATACTTGTGAAAGCCATATGTCTGGCAGAAATGTGAACTCTAACAGTAAAACCGAAGTCATTATTGCTTAATAATATTTCTTTTTACATTGTTAAGTGTTTTACATTTTAGGTACAAAAATTTTGTAGCTGTACATTCTAAAAATTCGGAACAGTCTGTATATGGGGTCCAGATGGGAATATCAGGACCTCTAGAGAGTGTGTCCTTAACCAATCAAATTCAAGGATTTAGTAGTATGGACTGCTGCAATGCAACAAAAAAAATAAACATATATTATTTTAATGATAAATCAATATCACAACCTTGTAATCATTTTCAACCATCCCTTTACAGTCTAAGGTAAAATTATTAATCACTACATTGTACATACACATGTAGATCAGCCTCCCTTGCTCTCTTACCCAAAATTTTTTTTTTAATTTGGACTAGCAAGAAAGACCTTTGTAGTTGTAAAAACTGATTTTTATATGCACCCTGTTATACACATTTATCTAGAAGTAAAAACAACCTTATGAGTAATGGCTCATAAATTGTTGTGCAATATATTCATTCATCGTCTTGGGTTGTGGGTTTCACAGTAACACTGTAATTTCATTGTTCAGTTACTTATTTGTGCTTAGTTAATTCTAGATTTTCATCTTTTACAGAAATGAATTAAGCGGGTAAAAGCATTAAAGGAATGGACATCGATGCAACAAGAAGATAAAGAAAAATATAACGTCTGCCTGACGATGGACTATATGTCATCTGGGGAGTCCATTTCGGAGCCTGAGGGTGAAACCAATGGCAGCACATCGGGTTTAGATGTAGAAAACAAACAGTAGAAACATGTGTGTCAGACCCCTCCCTTGTAGGAGCACAGAACTTGATGATTTGATGAAGAGCCTTGACCGTATAACTAAGTGCCGAAGAAGTATAGGGGGACCATGCAAACATGGCTTTTGAAACGAGTCAAGGGCCATCATCAACCTGGGAGAAACCAGAAGATGCCCCTGACTTTGCATTGTCAGCACTCCTCAGTTAAGGAACTGGGTCATGAAATAGAATGCAAACCAGTTTAATCATTGTTTCACAGGAGCATCTCTATCCTGTGTTTGTGTGGGGGACTGTGTTTTTAAATGGCTGTGTCGGTTATGAATTCAATTTCTAAATGTAACATTTAGTGCTTTTTTAATGGTTAAAATCATGAAACAAAAACACTCAAACACATGAATACAATGTTTAAAACTTTGAAGTTTGACTTTCACTCTGTCAAACTTCAAGTTTCTAAAACCGCTGTTGCAAACTTTAAATCAACAAAACAAACACATAACAACAAAGTATTCATGTTTTTGAGTGTTTTTGTTTTATTGTAATCTTTAAAAAGTGCTAATTGATATTGCATTTTGAACAGCTAAATATTATTCATAACTGACACAGCCATTTAAAAGCACAGTCTCCTACACAAACACAGGTTTGGTTTATTGGTGTTCAAACTCTAGAAAGCCAGGAGCCCATTACTAGGGGCATACAAATGCCATAAATTTGTGCAATGGCATTTTTACCAGTAGGTTAATTTTGAGATAATCTTTTCCCTTTCCCACAAAAATAATTTTTTCTGATTCTTATGTGGACGAGTTGTCATAGTTATTTATTACATTTACGGTAAACGTTTATTATCAATGCAATTTCTTGTGATTGGCTTTCAATTCCAGAACCAATTTGCGGGAAAGGCTTATAGTCTAAAAATAAACCATCTTGCAAAAATGCCATTTCATAGGCGCAGTATGGCAGTCGCATGCTCCAGGTAATGAGTTCCTGAGAAAGCTCAGTAAAATTAATGATGACTAAATTGTCTACAGAGCAAACAAGTTTGACTTTACAGACTACACGTACATTAAGCTTCCATTTGCATGAATTTTCCATGACCTGCTCCTTCGACAATTATGGGATTTGGTGCATAAAAGGCCAGTGTACACTTTCATAGGTTCTATTTCAGTTTCACTAGGAATAGCCTTGTTTTTTGCACTCCATTTTACTCAAGAAACATTCCCATTTCACCATACTGCTTTGTGGTTTCTTTTTGTTTGGACAAGGTTATGAGATATGATGTCATAAGTAGATGTCGTTTTATAGTGAAAGAATCCTATGGAACTTATCTTCTAAATGCCAACAGAACTCAGGGATAAAAAGAAAAAACATGGGTATTTGTTTCTCAAGGCCACATGCAAAAAGTGAGGCAAATCCAAACAATCATTCACCCAAAATTACATTTTCATCAAGATAGGCCCTTTATGCACCCCCCCCCCCCCCCCCAATTTTTTTTGGCTTCCAAGTAGCAGTCTTCCAATTACATAATTATCAAACAGGTATGCAGATAAACAAGGCACTTAGTATCTTGCATGCATGCACCGCAAACAAACACAATTATCAAAAATAATATCTTCCATTTCAGTTATATTTGCAATTTGTTCTTAAGTCTGGTTAACTTTGCAAACCGATCATAAGCCTCACATTTCAGTTTGATTGGTGTCGTGTGGTGTAGATGCGTGAAATATCTTCAGATTCTTGGGATCAATAAACCTGCTTTTCAGCAACTATTTGTATTTATCGGCATTGAATTGAAGTGTTAATGAATCTGCAGACTACATGCAGCACGTCTTTTATGAGACGATTTATTTGCATTTGTGGATGGTTTGAAATGCTATTTTGGTCACAATAACATAAACTAAAGCTGTAAAATAAGTGATTGCACCACACAACACTGGTTGAACTGAAATACAAGGCTTTCATACATTCAATCTGCCGTTTGGAAAAATAATAAGCCTTATATTAACTCTGCCTACATTTAGAGAATATCATGGATTTCTTCAGCAAATGTTTCCAATACAAGCAACTGACCTGGTAAAAAAGAGCTGCTGAGTACCTGTAAAAAGAGCTGCTTGTGGGTCGCATGTAGTTTGTTTGCAGTGCATGCCAGGAAGAAAGTAATCTCCTTTGAGTATATGTGCACAGATCAGTTTTTTTTAACTTCCCCCTCCCAACTCCTCTCTTTTAAGCCCCCCGAATTACATAAGCCCCAGGGGCTAATAGAGTTTTTATTGTGTGTTCAAATTGAAGAATAACCTGTATTTAGGGCTTTTTGTATGCACCTGTTGAAATGATTCCTGATTGAATTGAGCTCATGTAACATGTAGCATTTTACCACCCAGTTAAATCGTGTAAAAGAATTATTTTGTAACAGTGTATTATTTCGTAGTTGATCTATTCTCAACGTGATTCGACATTGTAAATACGGTTGACAACGTGATTTGGTTTAGTTAGATAGTTATTGAATTAATTAAAGTAATTTCATTTATGACTTGAATTTATTGTTACTGCAGTGTGGTGTAGACATTAATTGAGCAAATATATATGTCGAAAACTGACTCACCGATCACATTTACTGTCCTAGGGAAAATATTTTTTTTCATCCCATTTCTAGAGCATAAAGTGGAAAAATGATTCTTTGATCACATTTACCACCCTGAGCAAATATGTGGAAAATGCCGAAGTCTTTGATCACTTTTACCACCCTGGGCAAATACGTTGAAAAATGATTCTTTGAACACATTTACCACCCTGAGCAATTACGTGTGGAAAAATGATTCTTTGAACACCTTTACCACCCTGAGCAAACACGTGGAAAAATGATTCTTTGATCACAATTATCTCCCTGAGCAAACACGTGGAAAAATGATTCTTTGAACATATTTACCACCCTGAGCAAATACGTGGAAAAATGATTCTTTGAACACATTTACCACCTGAGCAAATAAGTGGAAAAATGATTCTTTGAACACATTTACCACCCTGAGCAAATACGTGGAAAAATGATTCTTTGATCACATTTACCACCCTGAGCAAACACGTGGAAAAATGATTCTTTGAACACATTTACCACCTGAGCAAATAAGTGGAAAAATAATTCTTTGAACACATTTACCACCCTGAGCAAATCCGTGGAAAAAATGATTCTTTGAACACATTTACCACCCTGGGCAAATTATGTTCAAAAATGATACTTTGATCAAATTTTCCACTTCAGGCAAAGTACATACAAAATGTCACTTTTGATATCGTATTTGCTACCCTGGCAAATGCCTAGAAAAAAACAAACTTTACACTATTTTTATGCATGGGAGTAAATTTAAAGCAAATATGGAATTTACCAGCTTTGCCATGATAGCAAAATTGGGGCAAAATCAGATCGTTGTCTTGAAGTAAATTTGAGCAAATGTGAGCAAATGTGGAATTTGCCATACGTTTGCTGCACATTTGCTATACAGGAAAATCCGTTTTTTCGTCCAGTGGAAGATGTCTCGAATAACCACGATTTACCACAATTTACCACGCTTTACCACGCTTTACCATGTTGAAATAAAAAACTGCTTTAGTAATGTTCTATTGTTTACCATCGGTAAATCGTGGTTAATTGTGGTAAAGCGTGGAATTTCAAAAGATAGACACATATTTCCCCTTTTAAAGGCTGATTTTATAACAGAATGAAAGATTGAACATATTTCATGTTCTAAATTCGGGTTTGATACATGAATTTTGCGAGAAATGAATAAGAATTTGTTGTAAATGCCACATCAAGTGACAGTAATTTGATATGTCACGCGCGCGTGTCACGCTGTGTTACAGCGTTGTACTCAGTCTGCAAGAAACTTTGGTAAATTTTTAAGGCGGCCTCTTCCATTGTTCGCTTTACGGTAAAATTCCCCTCTTCTTTCCTTAAAGAGAAAATCTGTCGAAGGAATGGCCGCTCTACACGGGGACTCAACTTTCTTGGCCGGCCTGGTCGCTCATTCTTGTGGTGGACTTTGTTACATTGGCCCTTTTTCAGACTTTTTAAAATCTGATTTTCTGAAGACCTTCAAACGTATCATTCGTCGATCATTTACTTCAGTCTTAACCCTTTGTATTTTCGTGCAATGCACCCAAAGGCACGAGTTTCTTCGTCAATTTTACCAGCGAAGACCATTTTGCCTCGCTTTATTCACGTGCTTAAGACTATTATAACATCACCATAAAATTCGATAAACGGCTGCAATTAGAATGTAATTAATCAGCTATTAACGCCGTTCGCATGAATCAAAACATCGGACAGTGCAGATTAATATTTGTAATAACCGATTAATTTCCTCGCACTTTTGGGAAGAAATAGCACATTTCTTACTTCAGACATGTCCGATATACAAAAATTGTTATTTAGACATTCATGGTAAGGCAAGGGCGCTGTCTCTTGCTTAAATTATTATTTTGGGGACTTTCTGCTATATCACACAACAGACTTTCATAAATGACCAAATTTGACGATTATTTGTAGAAATGAAATTCGCTGTGTTATAAGTAAAACACGCAAATGCGTCAAGAGCCTCACTAATGTCAAAGCGAGAAACAGATACGTAACTATATGGTATATGCGTAGCAGATGTGTTGCTTAGTTGCCGGTTGCATGTAACTGAATTTATTAGCATTTTTCAAACAAGATAAAATATAACATGGACTTGCGAATTCCTTCTCTTTTTTGCAAGTGGCAAGAACACCATTGTGTTTATTACGGAACGGCTTGCTTAACGGAAAGGAAACTGAAATGATGACGGTTCTTTTGAAGATCTTTCGGTTTCATGTTGAACTTTCGCAATAACAGCAAAATAAATGTCTTCTTGTGCAAAATTTCCTTAAACAAGAAAGTAGTAAAGAAGATGTCTCGAATAACCACGATTTACCACAATTTACCACGCTTTACCACGCTTTACCATGTTGAAATAAAAAACTGCTTTAGTAATGTTCTATTGTTTACCATGGTAAATCGTGGTTAATTGTGGTAAAGCGTGGAATTTCAAAAGATAGACACATATTTCCCCTTTTAAAGGCTGATTTTATAACAGAATGAAAGATTGAACATATTTCATGTTCTAAATTCGGGTTTGATACATGAATTTTGCGAGAAATGAATAAGAATTTGTTGTAAATGCCACATCAAGTGACAGTAATTTGATATGTCACGCGCGCGTGTCACGCTGTGTTACAGCGTTGTACTCAGTCTGCAAGAAACTTTGGTAAATTTTTAAGGCGGCCTCTTCCATTGTTCGCTTTACGGTAAAATTCCCCTCTTCTTTCCTTAAAGAGAAAATCTGTCGAAGGAATGGCCGCTCTACACGGGGACTCAACTTTCTTGGCCGGCCTGGTCGCTCATTCTTGTGGTGGACTTTGTTACATTGGCCCTTTTTCAGACTTTTTAAAATCTGATTTTCTGAAGACCTTCAAACGTATCATTCGTCGATCATTTACTTCAGTCTTAACCCTTTGTATTTTGGTGCAATGCACCCAAAGGCGCGAGTTTCTTCGTCAATTTTACCAGCGAAGACCATTTTGCCTCGCTTTATTCACGTGCTTAAGACTATTATAACATCACCATAAAATTCGATAAACGGCTGCAATTAGAATGTAATTAATCAGCTATTAACGCCGTTCGCATGAATCAAAACATCGGACAGTGCAGATTAATATTTGTAATAACCGATTAATTTCCTCGCACTTTTGGGAAGAAATAGCACATTTCTTACTTCAGACAATAGGCGACAATATTGTTGACACATTGTCATTTTGAACCCCATTTTGTTCGGGACGAGAGGCATTTCAGCCCCACCCCCTTAATTCCCCACCCCCACCCCCCCAGACAATGTTGTGTATCGTTTCGGGTCCGTTTCGTCAGGTCTGTCGCTACAATCCTACAACATTGGATGGGGGGACGGGGGTTAATTCGGCAGAGTGTAGTAAAAGGAAAGATACAGTGATAAATATGTCACGAAAACTGTTTTTGTTATAGAGTGTGTCAACTATTTTTGTCGCCTATTGTAGGCTAAAATGCTTTTAGCGACGAGCAGGATTTGTGGGCTGTCGCCTTTTATAACAATTCATTGTATCTAGTTATTTGAGCCGCATTTGAGAACTGTTTATTTTACCAGCCGGATGCGTGAACCATTAGGTCACACTTACATTTTGGCGCCAACAATTTGCAAATTAAATTCGATATCGTGCAGACGAAACAAGTCGACTCGCGACTTCGTCGCTCGCTTTTCGCAACTTCGTCGCGCTCTCGTGGGCTTCGCAGTCTACTTGTGGCAAGTCTAATTTTTGGCGCTCATTTATTTCAAAGTCATTCATCGTGTTCTGAATTCTGGTGATCTTATATGGTCAAATAAGGGTCAATAAGTAACTCTTCCCGTACCACAAGTGGGTTGGGTGATTAGGTTTGGGTAAGAATTTTTTTTCTCCAAACTTTTGGCGGTGGAATTTTTTTTCCAGACATGCAACGGCGTCGAATTTTTTTTTTCAGCGTTATAGCCATGCAAGGTTTTTTTTTAAATACAATTTTTTCTTCAAAATCAAGGATGTGTGGACATAAGTTTAACATAACTGCTTGCCTATAGGAAAACCACATTTAACACTTAAATGTCGGACTGTTCTGCGTAAAATGCCATTGAAATTAACATTATTATAAGTTTTGTTCTTTGGCTTTTAATACCAAGATTATAAAGGTACCAATACTGACCTTTAATAAATGCCCTTAAACTTTCTCCATTTTCTATATCTCATTTAAGATTAACTTTTTGACATTTGGCATAAATGTACACTGTAGGGAGAACCCACCCCCCTTGCTGTATGTTCAGATGGTTATTTCCCTGAGAGATTGGTGCATTTTTTTCTTGAAATAGGTTACAAAGTAGTGACAGGCCTGCACGACTCCCGCTGTTCGCCAATGTGATGTTCTCGCCTTTAGAGTTTCGCTATAACGAGTATGTCTTTAAGCGATGTCCCTCTTTTATAGGAGATAATGGGAGGCTCTTTATATATCTCCCTCAGCAACAGTTGGTTCTGTATTAAATGCCATTTATCCATAAGGATTTTCTTTAAATTGGACACCGCTGGTGATATTGTGTGACAAAAGGTAGAATTTTCTTGTATCCTTTTTCCTTCTGTCGAAGGGCCGACTTTCTCTCTTCGAATTCATTTCTGAGAGGACTTTATGAACCAGAGTATATGGATACCCTCTCAAATGTAGGCGTGATTTCAATTTTCTTATATTCTCTTCAAACGTTATTTTGCGTACGTCGAGGCTGGACGTTTCTTTAAATCTATCACCTTTGTCGACGCACGTATCCAAGAAAATAGTTTCTTTCTCTGAGATTTCAGTCGTAAATGTAACGGTTTTGGTGATATCTGTTACCCTTTTCAATGAACCCATTTATTTCCTCTATGCTGGTGTTCCACAAAGGGAACACGTCATCGATATATCTTAATTCAGGGACCGCGTAGCATATTTTGTATTGATGGGGCTAGCTCGCGCATAGAATGAGCTCAACGAGCGCCGAACGCGCGAGCTTATCTAGGGGGTCCGGGGGTATGCTTCCCCGGAAATTTTTAAAAATTAGAGCTTCTGAAATCACCGGAAACGCGTTTATTTCTATCAATCCTAAGAAAATTTTGTCAAATTTTTATCATCATTCTGTTAGTTTTTTTTTTTTTTTTGCACAAAAACGTACATTTAAAACATAATTATAATATGGTATGGCGTTCATTTAAAGTGACAAAAGCTTAATATTAAAGCCAGTCCTTAATTTATGTTCTTTTACCATTTAAAGTGGATTTCACCAAACAGAACAACTTATCAAGAAAAAAGAAATGTCTTAAAGTTTTCGCGTTGGACCTATTTCGGGTTCATGATATGCTAGTCCAGTTAGTTGGCTATATGAGGGAGGTCAGCGTCAGTAAATGTTCCAATGTTACGTTTGCGGCTATCATTTCGACTGACAAATTTGCTAGCCACATCAATTAACAAGTCGCCAGTGTCAGTTCTTGTCTTGTGCGTATTTAAGATCCACTTATGTCCAGAAATGCACGTAACTCAGCTTTGAGATCAATGAATACTCCACAAGATATTAATCGCTGATTCATGTTTGTCTGTATATCATTAACAATGTCCAGTATGGCGTGTTGGGTTGAATGCTCCTTACGAAAGCCGTATTGTGAGGAATACAAAAGTTCGTGTTTCTTTATATAGCTCATCAATCTGTTGTAAATTATTTTCTCAAATACTCTATTAAAATTTGAAAGTAAAGAGATAGGTATGTAGTTGTTTGCGTCCGTATCATCACCACTCTTAAATACTGGCGTAATTTTAGAAATTTTGAGCTTTGATGGATAAGTCCCTAATCTGATAGATGTATTAAGTATCTCTGTGAGAACAGGAGCTATGACGGCACTTGAACATTTCAGTAATTTGGTAGGTGAGGAGTATAAGCCATAGGATTTATCATTTGGTACAAGTAATATTTCTGACCATACTTCTTCGGGTAAAACAGGTTGGAAGAAGAAGGATGAAGTTGAAGATTTGCACTTATCAACATAGTCTAGATTATGTTTTGGGGGAATGGGCAGCTTATTAGCAAGTCTGTTTCCGACCGTTGCAAAGTGTTCATTAATAATGTTAGGTATCCGCGAACTGTCTTTAACAATTTTGTTACGATTATTAAAATCCTTAAGCGCAGATATGACTTTTAAATTTTTTTCCTTCTGTGTAAAAGTTCATTAATTCCTTGCCAGGTTTTTTCATGTTGGCCATATGATTTTCGAAAAACGTATCATAGTATTTTCTTTCGCTTAAGCGTATCAGTGTACAAATTTTATTTCTATAGTGTTTGTACCTAACTTCATCTCCAGATGCATATAATTTATTTTTAACCTTAATCGCCGCCATAATTCCATTAGTTATCCAGGGTTTAGATAGCTGCTTTACTTTGCGATTAAATAGTTTTTTCATGGGGGCGTGTTTGTTGACAACTGTATTGTACTTATTGTAAAACGATGAAAACAGTTTGTTTGAAACAAAGGATGAAAACAGTTGCGTGTTTTGTTATTGTTATTGTAGATTTTATCTGTGGTTGAAACCACAGAAACAATAAATCCTAGATAAGAAACAATCTGTCAGGCAATGAGGTCAAAGCTCTATAAAAAGACAGGCGGAGTTGAAAAAACAACTCTGCTATAAACCTCAAAATATAGTGTTGACGGCGTCTTCATCACGACCCCCGGGGTCACGACCGCAGTAAAAGATTCTATTAAGATCCAAGTCTTATGCGATAGTCATATATTGGAAAAGTGGGATCTTGCAATTGCTTTTTAATAGCTCCTCAGAATTTATTCCGCGTGTAAGTGTAATGTGTTTCTCGGAGCTAGGCAGTATCTCCATTGTCAGAAGTATAGCATCATTACATCCGGTTTGAAATATTTGAATCTCCAGCATGATAGCTGTACACTCTTTATCAAGTTTCCCGGAAAGTGACATCATGAAACTTAGCGCCCCAATTTCTCAGATTATAAAATTTGTACTAAAGTAATCAAACATGCGGGATTCCTGACCGCAGTATTTTTCAAAACCTTTTTCTGATCCGAGATACAGGCAAGGTTGTCCGTTGTTGCATTATTATGCAGTATTACTTTATTTTGTATTAAATTTTCCACCGCAGAAATATACTCGCGCAGAAAAAATTACTTGTTTTAATGATGTATATCGGCTTAACAAGAACTTTTTAACAGTGAATATATTGCTATCATAACTCCGAGGCGACCGGCACAACAGTCATCTGTATTCCCGATTCAACTCCACACACGTCCTCAAAAGAACCAGAGACTGTTATCATAATACTGATACATTTTTACAACAACGTACAACAATTCACTCACTAGTTTTCTCGTTGTTTATGTTCATATTGGCGCCAGAACAGCAACCATATAACTAGGAGAACTATACAAACCTCCGGTCAGGAAGTAAAATTGTTTAATACCGATGCCCTGGATTTATTTATACTTGACCAGAAATCCGCAAACATTTCCTCCCAGCAGAAATTTTAACTGTCCCGACGCGCAAAAATTTCCTCCCGCAAAACAAATTCAGTCGGACAATCCGCAAAATTTCCTTGTGCGCGGTAGCTAAACCAATAAAACTATGACGTCTTTCCAATACTATTGCATACAAACGCAAAGTTCATGCTATTTTGCTCTGCCATATCGCTCATATTAAAACACAAACTTTCCCGTCCAAAACGTCTCCATTCGTAAAAATACACCGTGAAATTCTCAAACTGCGTTTCCCAAGAAAACGCATTTGACCTATTTTTACCATTCTAAAGCAGCTTGAATGGCTTTACGACAAATGATTGAAAATTTTAAATATTGATACGTAACGTGATATATCGAAAATAAGAACTTTAACATCTTTGCGGTGACGTAATGTGAATGACAAGTTCATGACAAGTTCTGACATCCCAATACCCTAGCGAAATTAACAATAGGACCGGGGGTGTTCCTCAAATATTTTAGTGACGGTATGTGACGCCCTTCTTGAAATCCTAACCGCTTTAACCAACGATATCCTCAATGCCCTAATATAGCTTCTATAAAGAAGAAAGAAGAACCCCCCCCCCCCCGGACAAAAGTCCACAAAAATTTGTTAACAACTTTTGTCCCTTTTTTTCGTAGTGATTCCGAAATTTGCGTCTAATGCGCATGCGCATTAACGAGATAAAAATTAAAGGGACTGTTTGGAATACATGATGACAGTATATCTTTCATACCGGTACGAGTTCATTCCGGTTCCCTCGCGTAGCTCTGTATTCGTTTACTTGATTAAAGCACAAAATCACATGATTCCGGTATGAGTCATACCGGTTGTTCATTCCGGTAGCTGTACCGGATCGAGATCGTCATAGCGATACTGGAACTTATACCGCTACCATGTAAACGTGGCACGATCATTCGTTTCGGTATGAAATCACTCTCTTGGAAGACTGGAATGGGTAACGCATGCGTAATAGTCGTTATCCAATCCAATACGGTATGTCGATCCGTATGAAGTGTCCCATCACAGTCCCTTCATGTAAACGCGGTATGAAGTCATACCGGGGTATGAAACTCATACTAGTATCATGTAAACAACCACTACGTTTCCTTGCAGGCACAATTATTTGAAGATTACAGATGATAGCAACATACAAGTCGGTCACTACTGTGGTAACTTCACTGGAATTGACTTTTTTGTACCTGGAGACTTCGCAGTGATAACATTCCACTCGGAGTACCGTAAGAAAAAGGGAGGATTTCAGATACTTTTCACTAATGTTAATATGCCTGGTAAGCGCAAATGAGAGCGCAGCTTGACATTCTAGCCAATATTATAACATTAATCAACAATGTTTTGAAGTACATCCCTAACAGAAAGCGTAACAAAGACAGATCAAACAAAACAGCTCATTAGCTGAAGCTATAAAAGTAAAGACTCGAAAAAGAAACAACCAAGCCATCTCGTGAACATGAAACAACCTTCGCACCCTCCCCTCTCCCATTACTATTACTATTACGCGATAAATTGCAGCGTCTTCAGAACCGTGCAGTGCTCGTTTTTACTAACTCCAATTTTGATGCCGATGCAAGCATACTATTAAATGGCTTAGGATAGAAAAATCTTGAAACCCAGCGCCTAATTAATAAGGCTGTGATAGTGTATAAATCTTTGAATTACCTTCTACCTGATAACCTCTCCTCGAAATTTATACCACGCAGCAATATATTTAATTCCTATAATCTTAGAGACTCGGAAAATTAGCTTGTTGTTTCCTTGCCAGCTTCAATTCTGTTACAGCGGAGCTGTCCTGTGGAACAATTTTCCCTCTGATATAGGACAAGCTAAATCCCTGACTAGCTTGCGGCAACTGCTCACTTCTCATTCGAACGCGGCATTCATGGAAAACAGGCTTTAATTTGAATTTCAGTTTTATTTTTCAACATTACATTATTGTAAGTACAATAGTAGTTTTCATTAGAGCGTAATATTTTAGGATTTAGATGTATAGAAATATGTATTTAACTTTATGTGTGTATCAGCCTGATGTTTACCCGTGTATAAATAAATGTGATGATGATGATATTCGATTTGCTCCACCGACACCCCCCCCCCCCGCCCTGTCAACCCTCTGCGTTCAACTCCCCATCCTCCCCACCCTTCCCTTTCCTCCCTTCAATACCGTCCAACCGTCTCGATATTAACAAACAAATTTCAATATTATCTCTAGTGAGTATACAACTGTGCGGTGCATTGGCAAAATTGTTGATTGTTTGTGAGGTATCTACAACTTATTGAGAGGACACAAGAGGTCTTGAAGTTATACATTATTTTGCTTTTGCAGGATGTCGTTTAGTGGTCAACAACACATTGACAAGTCCGGGGTATCCAAATAATTACCCAATTAATATACACTGTGTATACAATGTTTCAATTCCACAAGACAAAGCGCTGAAAATGAAGTTTCAAACATTTGACCTGGAGTATGAGTCCGATTGTTGGTAGGTAACTTAACTGGCATGATTTTAATTTTTTAAAAAGTAATTATACTCACTAAGCTGTAACATCCCAGACCCACGTCTATCCGAAGGTTACCTGCACGTTTAGCTGTCGTCCCCTAAATTATTTTTGAGATGAAATTTTAATGTATTAATGTCAGTTCCGTAAGCGGCTAGAGGAATGACTGTGCATTTGTTGCTATAGTCGTGAGTACACCAAGCACTTTCACTCAGGTAAAATAGGCTTTCACAGCAAAATTTTCTTGCGATAAATTTTCAATAACTGAATTCATTCTTCTGCGCGTTACCGGCTGAATAACTGCGTAAATAAGCACGATAGAAACGCGTTCTTTGTCATTATTTTCCTTGTTTTTTTTTTGTACCATTGCGGTGGCATTTATTATTCTCGCATATTTCTGGCTAGAACGAATATGAAGACGAAGAAATTGTTCTCGCTGACGTGCTGCCAGATTCTCTCCAAGTTATTTCTCAAACTCAGCACAAGCGAACCCCGATAATACGAACACCGAAGGGACCACAAAAACTGTCCTTATTAACGGGGTGTCTGTATTAACGGGGTGTCTGTATTAACGGGGTGTCTGTATTAACGGGGTGTCCGTATTAACGGGGTGTCCGTATTAACGGGGTGTCTGTATTAACGGGGTGTATGTATTAACGGGGTGTCCATATTAACGGGGTGTATGTATTAACGGGGTGTCCGTATTAACAGGGTGTCCGTATTAACGGGGTGTCCGTATTAACGGGTTGTCCGTATTAAGCGGGTTCACATGGATGACGGAATTGTAAAAGTGTTTTTAAGGTAAAATACAGTAAATTACTGCATCGATCTAACCCCACTATTAATAGGCACTAAAAATTACGATTAGACCAACCAAAATAATAGTATATGTGTAGCTCACTATACATGATGAAATTGAGAACAACTTTATCGCTTAGAATAAGCCAAATTGTCCGTCTTAACGAGAGTAACTTTGTATGGCATTGTTTAATTCGGGACGGGAAAATCTGTCTCTTGTCCGTATCAACGGGTATCCGTATTAAGCGGGTAAATTTTAGACAAATCAGTTAACCTTCGGACTTAGAAGGGGGGGGGGGGGTGCCACCTTAAGGTTTTTCTCCGATATTTTCAAGACCATTTAAGATTAGCATAGCCGTTTTCAGTAGCTGTTCATTTATCCTTGAGACACATTTTGGTAAAGTTTGACGACAACCGGTTGCTATAGTAACGAGATATGACGTCATAAGTAATATGTTGTCGACCCATTTTTGAAAAAAAATTCGTGTTTTTCACCTTTTTTTCAGCGAAAAAAAACATATAAAATGCTACCAAAAGCATCAAAATGTTCAATCGTATGTTATTTTGCAACATTAGCAAACAATATTTGCAATTTCCGTATTTTCCCGACAAATTTGAATCCGCCATCATGGCGGCCATTTTGGATGACCTCACGGACCTCCAGCAGAGGCCCAACCCATAATATTTACCTTATGTTGTAGAGCACATCACGGGCTATCTATATTAGATGTAAAATATTTCCGAAATATTGCAACATCGCAAAAACCCAAGGGGGGGGGGTTTACAACCACCCGACCCCCCCCCCCCCCTTGTACCACGGTTGGGGTATAAGTTTGCGTGTACGTCCGAGGGTTAAATGTGCTTTCAGCCGGGACCAAAACAACTGTCCGTAATAACGGGGTGTCCATATTAAGCCGGTATCCGTAAAGCGGGGTTCGACTGTATTAATTCTTGATGAGAAAACAGAGGAAATCGGAGGTATATATGGATGTGTGATACAAATTACCATAAAGGATTCCAAACAGCGAAATCGGTTAAAAAACGAGGCGCATCAACTCACTTCTCAGTGTTTGGAAGTCTCCGGCCAAAATAAAACAACATTTGTAATTAAAGAAAAGTTTAAAATACATATGGAAAAATGGAATATCGAAAATTATGTAATACAGGCCAGAAAAATCCAATGCGCCAGTAACTTTTGTTACCAAGATAGCCTGTGAACAGGCTCCTTTGAGGGGATATTGGGTTCAAAGAATTTCCCTTTCGTAAACAGTCGCTGCCATTTTAGAGATACTTAGAAAATGTTTCCCCAATTATCGAAACTCTTTTTTTCTATCAAGAAATAAAAAATTCAATTAATAACCTAGAATTGAATCCGGAACCTTTGCATGGTAACATCCCTCATTCACCACTAGACCACTGAGTTGTTCCGTTAAACCCAAGAGAAATTTAATTATAAAAGGTGCTTTTCTTAATAATACATCTATAACGGGTGACCCTATCCCTAAATCTAACGTAATGGTGAATCTAGCTTAGTTCAAACATCGCTTAATTTCGGCCCAATTTTATCTAATAATGACAACCTACATTCGTCCTAATCCAGGCATAAAGTAGAGAGAAATGGCATCGGGCATTACAAAAGGCTTGGTTACCAATGAATGTTAATGATGGCATCGACCGTTTACGAAAGGGAAATCAGATTCGGCGAGCAGAGCGAACCGAGCGCGATCTGGTAAGGGAATGAGGGAGGCACAGCCTGTAGATTTTCTTTTAATAGCTGAGCTCTCGCGGGCCGAAGGCCCGGTCGCTTAGTCCCATACTCATAGAACCTATGCCCGTCATTTTTCATGGTCATGGCTAGCGGAATATTTCGCGGGCGCGCGTTCGTAACATGTGTGTCGGTGTGTGCGTCGTAGCGTCGCGCAAGGTGAGCTCGCGGGCGCGTATGACGTCGCAAAACATGCGCGCATGATGCCACACAATATCCGGGATCTTAGCAATTTTGAAACTAAAGCGAGGCTTTGTTTTTCGCGCGGCTACACGGCCGAATGTCACGTCAGCTGGGAAAACACTTTTGATGTTTTGCTGTGTTTAGCGGAGAAAACCGTTTCAAATTAAAGTCGTTGTTTCCCTGCATTTTTTCGCGGTTTGCTAACCAAGACAGGGATACTAATTAAGGGATACTCAGAAGCCGCTATAATGGAAAAAGAAGAGCTATCAGGGACAAAATCTTGCTTCGAGGAACTTCATACGTTTTTATCAATGCGGGAGAGTAGTGATAAAAAACATTACTCTAGCCCACCCCATTTAAACTTTTTTCCCATATTTTTCTAAATATTCCTATGATTTAAATTTTGAAAATTCCCAAAAGTATATTATCCTATCATTTTCTTGCGAATCCCCGTCATATTTTTTTGATTTTAAAGGGAAATCAAGATCTGATTAATTCCGTGGTCTTTTTGTATTATTAAAATAATTTTCATTTTAGAAAAAGTTTTTTTAAACGTAAATAATCATAAGTTGTACGATAGATCTTGTTTGTTAGAAGTTTTTCTATTTAATTAAGTGAAAAAATATCACTGTAATTTGTAACACAATAATAAAGGTGTTTGCTCGATACTCTTTTATGTTAGTGTATAGTTACACAAGACTTTTCCTTAAAATAGTCTTAAGGTAATTATAACACAAGAAATAAAGGTGTTTACTCAAATAATCTTTTTATGTTTAGTGTATAGTTATACAAGAATAAAGGTGTTTACTCGATGCTCTTTCGTGTTTCTGTATAGTTATAAAATTTAAATCACACAAGAATAAAGGTGTTTACTCGTTGCTCTTTAATGTTACTTTTTATATTCAAAAAATGCTAAAAATGAAATAAATGTAATAAGTTAAAAAAAATTACAGAAAATATAATAAAATCTTGAATTGCCTTAAATTTCAAAATATTTATGAGCTCGCTCACCCTTCGGGCTCGCTCGCGGGGGATTCGCAAGAAAATGATAGGATAATATACTTTTGGGAATTTTCAAAATTTAAATCATAGGAATATTTAGAAAAATATGGGAAAATAGTTTAAATGTGTGAGCTAGAGTAATGGTTTTTATCACTACTGACCAACTTTTCAACCAAAACCAAATTTTTAGCCAAATGGTTAATTTATGGGTTACTTTGTGATTGGTTAAAAGTTATCACGTGAGTAAAAATTGTATCTATGGTTTCATAATTTAACACCTACTTTGTTTTTGAAAGGATGTAATTAAAATAATAGCGTGAAATACAAACAAGCCTGGTTTTAATAACTACTTACATCTTATACTTTTTATTGTATTTCTTTTCAATCTTCGATGAAGAGGGTGCTAATTCAATCATTTCTTGATCTAAAAGTTTCATATCAGATATGAATTTCTGATAATCGAATTCACCACCTCTCATTGCTGTTCGTAAATTAGTCAACACTTTTTCATAAGTTGTAAATCCAAATTTAACCATATCTAATTTACCTTTGTAATTTTTCATTTCATGATATGTTTTTAATATTACTCCAGCTCCAGTTAATACACTTAAAATAATAGGGTTTAAGGTTATTCCACCTGTGATTACACCAACTGAAGCTAGTAACACAGATGAAATATTCATAATATAATTTATTTTTTTGTATTTACTTTGACTGTTTTTGTATATCCATGTTTTTTTATGATAAAAAGAGTATAAATCCTTTAATTGTTGGATTTTCTCAGGATTTAATTCTTGTGATTGGCATTTTATTTATAATGATTATAATAAACTTTTACTGAATGTAAAAGTAAATGAAATAGGTATTCTTGGATAATCAAATAGATTAGTAGGATTTTTTTTTACTATTTTAACGCTAAATTTTGTATTTTTTCTATATAGTAGATTAATATTTGTAAAAGTTTGTTCAACATTATCATCAGAAGTTAAAATTCTTTCTCCTTGAAGATTTATTATTCTTATTTTAAAACGAACAGAGTTTGTAATTACTCTGCTAAGAACGATAGAGTTTAATGTTTCTAAAGTGCAATCAAATGGAAAAACGATTGTACTTGATCTATAATTGAATTTTACATATAATCCAGCATTAGGATGATAACCTGTAATGACAAAATATTGTTTCAACGATTTCAAAAAAGCTAAACTAACAGGTTGATCATCTTTTGTTGGATTTTTAATACTAATATCATGATTATTCATATCAATATCCGTCTGCATCTCCATTTTCTTATTTTCAAAATTGAATGGTGAATCATAAACACTTGATTCAACGTCTGCTACGTAATTTTTAACACCATAAATAATTAAATATCCTTGTCCTTGATTAGGAGAAGATGAAATTCCATCACATTTCATGTCAACATAAATATACTCAGGTGGGGAAATCTTCCATTTATGTAAATGAATAATTGATCTTGTATAATTAGAAAACTTTTTTGTTGATTGTTGATTAATATTTAAACTTGTACTTACAACATCAACACTCACATTTGTCATAGAAAGTGGAAAAAATTCAATACAAATAGTATATTCTCCTTCAGGAATTTTATATAAATTAAATCCAAGTCTCCCTGAGTATTTATTATCACTTGAACTTTTATTTATTTTAAAATCATATGCTTTTTTATTGAATAAATGAGGACTCCCCGAAAAATCATTTATTCCAATTACTGTAATTCCATATTCACTGCTACTTTCATCATCATCTTCCATTAAATATCTAAATTGATCTTTTTGGTAAAAAGTAGAAGAGATATGAGATTTATTAACATAATCTTTATAATCTTGTTCTAATTTAGTTATTTTTGTAGTATTTTCACTGGTTTTTGTTTTAACATATTGAACATTGCTTGCTGAATTTGGATCATTTTCATCTGTTAACAATCCCCTAATTTCTTGTCTTTGCATTATAAGGGTTTTTCCAGAAGGATTGCTTAATTTTCTTGTGTTTAATTCACTTATCATATTGTTTAAGTTATTATCTTGTTGATCAACATATTCTTTATTCGGTACTTCATGGTCAAATGTAGGTAATTTTGATAGATTATATATTCGATTATTATTGATATCAATATCATTTTCCATTGGAGAGACTTCTTTACGTGATTAGAAAATATTCTTTACATCATCATAAGAAACTACATTGTTATAATTTTGTGTTAAATAATTAAAATTTTGTTGCTTACTTTGTACAACATTAAAAAGTTCTTTCAAATCTATATTTTTAGTAACTTCATGAGTATGAGTAGGAACATCGGGATGATATTTCTTCAAAGTAATCATATTTACAGCTGATAAATCATTATTTTCATCAGTATCCATATCTGTAATTAATTTCCTATTCATTTCAATTCCTCCAGGACTAATTAATTTATTTCCTCTTAAATCAAGATCACCAGTCATATGAGTTGATCCATCTAAGTTTAAAAAGTGTGTTTTAGCAGTACCATAATTAATAGCATCCTTTAAATTTACTGGATTATCCACATTTACTAATTTTTTGTTTTGAATATCATAATCGCCTGAAGAAGTTAATTTAAAACCAACACCTTGTAATCCTGGTTTTCCTTGAGTTGTTTTATAATTACTAGATTCTGATAATAAACCATTTGAGTAACTCATTTTTTTATTTTAAATTTATATAATATCATTAAAATTTTTAAATATTTCTTTCTTTGGTTTATCAATATATAAAACAGAATAAGGATCTTTTGTAGCTAATCTATATTTCTTTTTATCAACATTATTTTCACGACATATCATAGAAATTTCATTATTACTTGGATATTCATAAATACAAAAATGAGAACAATTTAAGCGTATATCTTTTGGTGTTTTGTAATAACTATGTGAAAGATAAATAACACTACAATTTTTATGCCTTCCATTAATAAAATAATCAATCAGTGGTTTTTGATTCTTTTCACAAACAAAATCATCAAATATGACTACTTTTTGGTTATCATCTGTTAATTCAGAAACTGGTAAAATTTCATCATTACTAGGTTCTATAACTTCATAACCTGCTTCTTTATTAATTGATTTTTTAAATTTTTTTAATAAATACTTATATTTTGGTTGTTCTAAATTTTTAGCATATAAATATATCTTATCATAATATAATAACCTAAGAATCATATCTAGTAAAACATTTGTTTTTCCAGAACCTGAAGGACCACAAATAAGCATTCTAAAATTTTGATCTGGCATGAAAGAATGTAATTGCTTAAAATTAGAAATTAAGTCATCATCTAGATCATAGTTTGGTATTTTCATTTTATTTTAAATATAGATAATTTAAAAAATAATACAATCATAATAATAAAAATGAGTTTATTGAAATGGAAAGAACTTGCTAAACAAAAATCTGAGTTGGGAAATAAAATTAATTTTGTTCATGATAGAATAACAAAGAAAAAATTAGGCGAAGAAACAAGTCAATTAGGCTATGAAAAAATGTTCAAACCTATAACATCAAAATTAGATGAAGTAAATATTAGTAATTTGGTGCCAACAAGAAAAAGCAAAGTATCAAAAAAGAAAGTGATTGGTAAAGAAAAAACAGATATTGATTATTATCAAGAAGTAGATCCATTTGAAGAAATGGATTTAGAAGGTTTAATTGGTGATGAAGAAATACCAGAAGATTTTGGTGATGAAGAAATACCATCAGATTTTGGTGATGAAGAAATACCATCAGATTTTGGTGATGAAGTTTCACCACAAGAAGAAAAACAATTACCAGAAGAATCTCCACCAGAATATACACCTGGTGAATATTTAGATATAACACAAAAAAAAAGCTTTGAAAGAAAAACAAATATTTGAAAAATATGATTTACCTATTATTGAAACCACTGAAAAATTACCAGAAGAAACACTTGAAGCATATACTAAAACGATAAAAGATATGGGAAAAGAAAAAGCAAGATTGACAAGAGAAATAAATAAAATATCAAGTTCTCCTGAAAAGAAAAAACTTGAAAAACTTAAAAAACTTGAAAAACAAAGAAAATTACTAGAGGATGAAAGTGATGTAATTACACGAAGAAGAAATAAATTTAAAAAAAGTGGTGAAGGACTTAAAATAAAAAAAGGTGGAAATGTAACATTTTACAATGACCCAAAAGAACTTCTTAAAAAACTTGAATTAATTGTGGGATCTATTATAGCTGGTAATACAAATATTGAAATGTATAACATTGGAATTGCAATTTTAGACATCCTTTTGAAAACAAAAGTAATAAATAAATCTCAACATGAAAAGATTTATAAAAATTATTTTAAACAATAATCTATCATTATTATTAAATGGATAGAGAAATAGTATTATCATCATATTCTGTTAAAACAAAAAACAACAACAAACCTGAAAATTTCACAACAAAATTTAGTAAACCAATTGTTTTAGACAATAATGCACAATATGTTATTGGTCTTAATCGAGTTATTAATATGAGTTTTACTTGGTTTAATATTAATGCTGGATATAAAAATCAATTAATCAAATACAGTTCTGATAAGGGTAAAACATTTCATGATATCAGTTTTCCAGGTGGGGTTTGGAATTATGAAGACATCAACGAACATGTTAAACAAGAAACTGTTATAAAAGAATCTGGAAAAGAGGATGAATTTCCAATCAGTATTATTTTCAATGAAACAACTTTTAGAGTAACAATAACATTGAAAGAAAATTATCAACTGGATTTTACGCAAAGTAATTTTTATGAATTATTAGGATTTGATAAGAAAATTATAAAAGATAAAATAAATGTAGGTCCTAGAGTTCCAAATTAAAGTCAAGATACAGATATTTTAAATATACATTGTGATTTAATTAATGATTCACTTGTAGATGGTCAAGATAGTGATATTATTTATAGTTTTTCCACTTCTGTTTTAAGACCATCATATAGTTTTACTCTTGAACCAAAAAGAATTACTTATAATCCAGTAAATAAAAATACTATTAATAGTATAAGAATTTACATTACAGATGGAAAAAGAAGATTAATTGACCTCAATGGGGCGGATACATCTTTTTCATTATTGTTGAAAAAAATAATATAAATCTAATAATAAAAAAATGAAAACTTACGAATTTTCTCGTTTTTATAATCCAAAATTAGGTAGATTTATGTATAAACATAAAGGTAATGGTTTGGTTGTTGATAATATTTTAAAACCAATGAGAAGTGTTATGACAACTGTTTTCAAAAAATTTGCTAAACCTATAGCTAAAAAAGCATTAGAAGCAGGGATTTCTCATACTGGAGAAAGATTAGGTAAAAAGATTTCTGAAAAATCTGGTGATTTAATAATGAAAAAATTAGGTTATATGAGAATAAACACTCCTAAAATAACAAAACAAACAAGACAAACAACACCAAAAACAGTTAAAAAACAAGAAGAAAATACTGACATGATATTAAATAGATTAATATCTGGTTATGGAATAAAAATAAAAAAATAAAAATTATATAATCTTATAAAATAAAAAATGGCTTTCAGATCAAGTGAATATTTACAAAGAAATGAAATGATAAGATTTCAATTAGATGATGTGATTAGAACTCCAGCTAATGCTCAACATCAAGTTAAAACTGGTTATAAATTCACAATTAATGATAGATCAGCATTTTACGATTGGTATAACGCATATTTTGAAGTAGATTTTGAGTTACAAAAATTAGCAGATGGTGCTGGTTATGCTGCAGCTGATAGAATTACAGTTTTAAATGGTTCACATAGTTTAATTAATCATATCATGCTTAAATCTGCAGGTAAAATAATTTATGATACTAATAATTTACATAAAGTTATTTTTGTTAAAAATTTGTTAGAATATTCTGATGATTATAGCAGATCAGTAGCTAAAAACAGTTTCTGGTATTTGGATACTGATGGTACAACAGCTAATACTAATTCAGGGTTTGAAGCTAGGCGAATACAATCTCAAGCAGTTCAAAACAATGGTGGTGGAGGCTCTAAAAATATTAATACTATTATACCATTAAATCGTTTTTCTTTCTTTGAAGAACTTGAAGATAAGATGCTTGTACCTATGCAATTACAATTCAACATTGAGCTTCAAAATGACAGTGAATTAATTCATATGGCTAATGGTACTGATGCTGGAAGAGTTGTTGTTAAAAAATTTTTACTTTGGGTACCAAAATTAACACCAAAAGACTCTTTATATGATAAATTTGTTACTTCATTCATGAAAGAAACAAAATGGAAATATTTAAGGGAAATGTATGAATCATCAGCTCCTACACGATCATCAGGATTTTTTCAAATATCAAGCAGTATTGATAATATTAAACATATTTTTGTTTACTTGAAAAGAACAAATCCACCTAATGATGATCAAGCTGAAGATAATCCTTATGTTATGAATACTTGCAAATTGAATGAAGCTGATAATAATTCATATTTACAAAACTGTAGATTGGAATATGGAAATGGAGTATTTTATCCAGAAACAGAATATGATAGTGAAGGTAAAGTAAGAATATTCAATGATGTCATGTCATACGCAATGAGGAAAAATGATTATAATACAGGAACACAACTTAATTTAGCTAATTATAATTCTCTATATGGATTGATATATTTTGATCTTACATATCAAACAGAAAAAATCACTAGAGATCCTAAACAATTAATATTCAGATATACATTAAGCAGAAATGCAACTGCTAACTTTAATGTTCATGCTATAGTTTTATATGAAGAAATGGTGAAAATTGATAAAATTGGAAATGAATTAGTAATTGTATAAAATGTAAAAATTATATAATCTAATAATAAAATTCAAATGACAACTTATCATCCATACAAAATAAATTTATCTGACAATCAAAAAAAAAGCTTGCAAAAGCATATAGTACAAACACTCCTTTAACAATGAGATTGAAAAATAATCAAACAAGTGGTAATGATGAATTACTATTAACAACTAATCAAATTAACAAAATTAAAAAGGCTAAATCATTAGGAAAAGGAACAGACATCAAGATATCAAAAACACAAATTAGAAAAGTAATGAGGCAGGGAGGAAGTTTATTTAGTAGTATTATTCCATTAGCTCGTACTTTTGCACCAACTTTAGCTAAAACACTTGGATTATCAGCTCTTGCTGGTTTAGCAAGTGAAGGAGCAAGTCAAATTGTTAAAAAGATAAGTGGTAATGGTCAAATAGGTGGGTTTTTAATACCACAAGATAAAATTCAAAAACTCATTGATAATAAAAATCTACTTACAAATAAACAAAAACAAGACATATTAAACGCTCTTCAATCTGGAGGTAAATTAGTGATAAAACCAACTAAAAAACAATCTGGTGGATTATTAGGTACATTACTAGCTAGTATTGGTATACCTCTTGCTATTGAGGCTTTTAAAAAAAATTACTGGAAAAGGAGCACCAAGAGTAGGTAGACCAAAGGAAAAGGAGCACCAAGAATAGGAATGTATGAGCCACCTCCACCTTTTATAGGTCAATGGGGAAAAAATACTTTTGGTATGGGAAAAAAAAGTAAAAAAAAAAGATTACGAAAAAAGGAAAAGGTCTTTTATTAGGGAAGAACAGTCCATTCAACAGCATTCCAATTCTCGGAACAATATTATAAAACCAAAATTCATAAACAAACCATTAAGTAATATTGATTTAATGAAATGGATAAAATACTTTAAAATTCCAAATTTCAAAGGTATATATTCAAGAGATGAAAATATGTCTAAAAATCATAGTCCATGTATAATAAATCTTGATTCATATGAAAACGTTGGAACTCATTGGGTTTGTTGTGTGAAAAGTCATGATAATAAATTTATATGGTATTTTGATAGTTTTGGAATGGGTTATCCTGAAGAATTTAAAAGTAATGATAAACCAATAATTTACAACTCAAGTCAATATCAAAATATTAAAAGTGTTCTTTGTGGTTATTATTGTCTTTATTTTCTTCATCAATGGTCAATGAAAAAAGATTTTTATGATATACTAAAACCATTCAGTTTAAGTGATACTATGTTTAATGAAAGATTTATTAAAAAATACTTTGAATAATCTTTTTTTATAACAATCATTGTTATAAAAAAATCAAATATATATACTTCCCTTTATCAATCCTTTTAATATTCTAAGTTTTCTCTTTATATTCAAAACTAAAGTAATTATCTTTAATACTCTTTTATCTTCATTAACATGAGTATAATCAATATTATCTAATATGCATTCTATCATTTCATTCAAGTTTTTTATTTCATTCTCTATAAATACAGATCTACTTTTTTCCATTTTTTTTATTTTATATTTATATAATCTTAATATAAAATGAAATCTTATTGTGTGAAAGAAAAAAAACAAACTGATTGTGTAGAACCTAGTGGATATAAAACAACAAAAAATGGAAGATTAATGTTTTTCTGTAAATGTGCTTCTTGTGGAATAAAAAAAACACGTTTTGTTAAGAAACAGGGAAACTAATAAAGCCTTCTTCTTCACAAACACAAGAAGGAGAAGGCTTTGGTGAATTAGCATTAACAGGTTTAACTCATGCTTTACCTTGGTTAGGTAAAAAATCAGTTGAAATGGGACGATATGGAGCAAGTGAATTAATGAGAAATAAAAACATGCAAAAAAAGCATTAGATTATGCTTAGATAAAGCAAAACCATTTTTACAAAAAACAACTTCAGATATGATGGATCAACTAAGTACTAAAATAAGACCAAAATTAAAATATAAAACAAATAGAAAAGATTTAGACTTTCAAGGAGGTAGTGTAGATATTCATAGCCTCATTGGAAAATTACCAAAACCAAAAGGTGGTTGGACTCCAGGAAATTATAAGTACATGGGTCCGTATAACCCTTTGAATGATCAATTAAGATATGATCCTAAAACAGGTGAAGTATTAGAATGGAAAGTTAAACCATATAATAAAGTAGATGAAATTTCTGCTTATCATGATATATGTTATGATATGGGAAAAAATAAGAATGAATGTGATAGGCAAATGGTTAAATCTTTAGATCAGATTCCATATGGTGAAATACCGAAATGGGGACAAACAGCGAGATTTATTATAAATACTAAACAAAAACTTGGTTTGGGTTTACCAAAGAAGACAAAGTCAAAAAACGTAAAGCGGCGTTGAGTAATAGTGATTGGTCTCAACAATTCGCCGATGAATTACATAAACCAATCACTAGAAACTTTTCAAAGAGAACTGTAATATCAAATGGTATTGATGAAATCTGGGCTGCAGATTTGGTTGAAATGCAAAAGTTTAGTAAATGGAATAAAGGAATAAATTATTTACTGATGGTAATAGATATTTTTAGTAAATATGGATGGATTGAACCATTGAAAAACAAAAAGACTGAAAGTGTTAGTAAAGCATTTGATGATATATTTAAAAAAAGTAAACGTAAACCAAAAATGCTTTGGACAGATAAAGGTTCTGAATTTATCAGTAAACATTTTAAGGATTTTCTTGAAAAGAATAAAATCAAACTAGAAATACGTGTCTCGCAGAACCTCGCGAAGCTCGGGGGAGGATGCACTGCAAAATTTTAGCGATGTGGGCCTTTTTGAAGTTTGTGAGTGCTATCTCCCAAAATTAACCTGTTCCCTTTACATACTTCTGTAGCTAAATAATTGCTAATTCAATTCACAATTCGCTTGAATGGTTGAGATTGCAGGAGTTAATAGGATACAGGTCATGAGAATTACGAAATTGATCACAAAAGTTAAACATGAATATTCAAGATGAAGCAACATATTCTTTGCAAATATCATAAGCAATGTATGCGAGAAAATCAATAATGATCAATTTACAGCATGTACTAAGACAATAGTTACCAGTGTTTGAGTACTAATTTTTTATATTGAAAAATATCGTCTTATGATCTGCGTGTCAGTTGTTCAGCTACTTGAAATCTTTTTTTTTTTGCAAAAGGTAGATTAAAGAATAATTTATGGAGGGTTGTATATAAGCTTAAGATTGCTTGCCTTTAAATGTAGGTTGTTTCAATTGAAGAGCATTAAAGAGCGGATTAAAGTGCGGTAATTTGAGCTAGATTTCTTAATCGTTCTTCTTCTTTGAGCCTTTCCTGTAATCAGTGTTTGCTCTCGTTGCGTCTATAAACAGAATCATTTTGTCTAACACTTCCAGTCGGTGTCGCCTCTTCTGATCGGTTTCGTTCAGAATTCTAATGGAGGTATTTGGTCAGGCTGTTCGAAGTCTTTGTAATCGATGCTGTCGTTGTTTCTTCGTTGCTCGATCGTGTTGAATTTCAAGTCGCCGTTCTCGCTCCAGCGGAGTTCGATGGTTAATCTTCTCGAGAAAGGATTTCAAGCCACTTGTTCAATCCAGCGTTGTTGTATTTGCTGTTCTTTCTCATTTGTATCAGAAATTGGTCGTGTTTCACCGAGAGCAGGGGGGGTGGGGGGTGGAAGCCTATCCCATGATGCAACGCAACGAGTTACCGGCGACATTTGAAGCGAATAAACAAACTTTTTGTAAAATCTCATATTTCGGTGATTTTGCCGGTAGTCTCATTTTATGGTTTTAATTATGGGAGACTTGGGAATCAGAGAATATAGTTCGTTGGTAACAGAAAAGAACTACAATGCAAGAATTTCATTTATATTTCTAAGTTTAATCCTCGTTTCTCGTCCTTAGAAAATATCATTTTCAGCTCGCAGGAAAATGGCGATCATCCCAGAAAATACCAGGAAAGTGCAGTTGTACCTCCTTCTTAATCGAAGCATCACTAGCATTTTAACATTAATAACGAATTCCGTAATATCATAACGACTTAAAACATCAGATCTCTCCAGGTTTTTAAAGCTGAATAAAACTATCAAAGTGTGGGTACTTTCAGTCAATGCTTTGAATTGACGGCGAGCTGATTTAGGAAATTCGCGCACGTTTGCAGAGTTGAATATGAAAATTCTTTGAGGAATAAAACGAATTTAGACCGAAGCAAGTTCAAGTAAATGAGTATAAAAAGGGTTACATTGTATTTCCAAAAGCCGTCTTGAACAAAGGATAGCGGAAAAAATCTTGGTAAATGCATCAGTGCTGAAAGCTCAAATCAGTACAAAACACGCAGCAAAATTAAATATATGCGCACGCTATATCGCGCTTATCTGATCGGTTTCGTTCAGAATTCTAATGGAGGCATTTGGTCAGGCTGTTCGAAGTCTTTGTAATCGATGCTGTCGTTGTTTCTTCGTTGCTCAATCGCGTTGAATTTCAAGTCGCCGTTCTCGCTCCAGCGGAGTTTCGGTGGTTAATCTTCTCGAGAAAGGATTTCCAGCCACTTGTTCAATCCAGCGTTGTAGTATTTGCTGTTCTTTCTCATTTGCATCAGAAATTGGTCGTGTTTCACCGAGAGCAGGGGGGTTGGAAGCCTATTCCAGATGCAACGCAACGAGTTACCGGCGACATTTGAAGCAAATAAACAAACTTTTTTTAAAATCTCATATTTCGGTGATTTTGCCGGTAGTCTCATTTTATGGTTTTAATTATGGGAGACTTGGGAATCAGAGAAATAGTTCGTTGGTAACAGAAAAGAACTACAATGCAAGAATTTCATTTATATTTCTAAGTTTAATCCTCGTTTCTCATCCTTAGAAAATATCATTTTCAGCTCGCAGGAAAATGGCGATCATCCCAGAAAATACCAGGAAAGTGCAATTGTACCTCCTTCTTAATCGAAGCATCACTTGCATTTTAACATTAATAACGTATTCCGTAATATCATAACGACTTAAAAAATCAGATCCTTCCAGATCCCTCCAGGTTTTTCAAGCTGAATAAAACCATCAAAGTGTGGGTACTTTCAGTCAATGCTTTGAATTGACGGCGAGCTGATTTAGGAAATTCGCCCACGTTTGCAGAATTGAATATGAAAATTTTTTGAGGAATAAAACGAATTTAGACCGAAGCAAGTTCAAGTAAATGAGTATAAAAAGGGGTACATTGCATTTCCAAAAGCCGTCTTGAACAAAGATTATAGCGGAAAAAATCTTGGCAAATGCATCAGTGCTGAAAGCTCAAATCAGTACAAAACACGCAGCAAAAATTAAATATATGCGCGCGCTATATCGCGCGCTATATCGCGCGTACAAGCTAGCTGTACGCGTCAGTTACAGTTTTTCCTGTCGTTGACATCAGAACTACTGTGTCTAGCTAAAACCGTGGATAAAACAAATAGCTATTAAGAGAAGAACTTTTTTCCCAAAGGTTTTCAGTTTTTTAGAGCACTTATTTGGTTAACACAGTGCAAGAGTGTCGTCATATGCGTGGACAAGCAGTTGGATGCTTACGCGTTCAAGCGCGCGCAAATTTCGTTTGTCGTGTCATCCTTTAAACAAATTTTCGAAAGCATGTATCTGTTCGTCGCAAGAGAAGTTTTCTTGACATTGCAAATCCTGACAAAAGAAGACCGACAGACAAGAGGCCTTGAAAAGGGTGTCTTGACAGCCACTGCTTGCCTCGGCGATCACTGGCAAATGCGAGGTCACGTGATGAGACATTATGGGATAGGCTTCCAACCCCATCCAACCTCCCCCCCCCCCCCCTGCACCGAGAGTAAACACTTTTTCACGACGATGAGTAAACCGTCAGCCCGGCCGCCTCCATGAATAAACATGAGAGCGCGCCATTGTCAGCGGTCACGATTTTTGTTGCTAGGCAACTGCACGACATCTTCAGTATATATATATATATATATATATATATATAAACTTTTCGCTCGATTGCGCGCGGCTCAGCTCCCGAGACCCGAGCACCCGAGCGGCCTTCGGCCGCCAAATTTATTAACCTCGCTACGCTCGGGCCTTCGGCCCTCGCTTCGCGAGGAATTATATCATACAGAGAATGAAGAGAAATCAAGCATTGTTGAGAGATGGAATAAAACAATGAAAACCAGAATGTTTAAGATGTTCAGTGTAAATAACAATACTGTTTATTGGGACATCCTTGATAAATTAGTTAATGATTATAATAAAACAAGACATTCTAGTATTAAAATGACTCCAATTCAAGCAAGTAAAAAAGAAAACGAAGAAAAAGTTTATGCTAATTTATATTCAGATTTAATTTATTTGAAACCTGGAAAAATAAAATTTAAGGTTGGAGATTTCGTTCGTATATCAAAGTATAATAGACCTGTATTTGATAAAGGATATACTCCAAACTGGACAGAGGAAATATTTGTGGTTAATGAAATATTAATTACAAAACCTATTACCTATAAAATTGTTGATTTAATGGGAGAAGAAGTAAAAGGATCTTTTTATGAAAAAGAATTACAAAAAGCAAAACAAGAAATATATAGAATTGAGAAAGTATTGAAACGAGACACCAAGAAAAAGTTAGCTTTAGTTAAATGGAGTGGATATCCTGACAAGTTTAATTCATGGATTCCTTTGAGTGATTTAAAAGATTTTTAATACTAATTTAGTATTAAAAAATTGTTTCAAGCGACATAAAAAAAAGCCCTTAAAAGGGCAAATACTTTTGTTTTATTCTTTCACTCTTTCAGTCTAAAATAAATCTTGTGGATCATTTTCATCAACTTCATTATCACTTCCTTCGACTTCGTCGTCACTTTCTTTTATTGCTAATAATGATTCTCTTGGTTTTAATGGTCTAACATAAACTTCATGAACTTTTATTTGAATAGATTTTACTAATTTAGAAATATAAATACTCTCAATTATCAAAGCTAATTTCACTTTACAATATTGATTAAGGTAATCAAATGGATCAACATTCTGATTTCCTTTTGATCTAAATAAGGATAGAATTTTATTATTTTTTTCTGAATATATAAGTTTTGCATATAAAACTGGTGATAAAGATTCATCTTTCTTAGTTTTCTTTTTACCTTTTTTATCAGTATAATCTACTTTTTTATAATATAAAGGTGAACTCAAATTTTGAGCATCTTCAACACCAATTGTTTCTTCAAGATGATTATAACAAATATCTGTCAAATTATTTAATGTATTAAAAAACATTGCTTCTTTACTGGTTGGTTGTCTTTCTTTTTCCCATAAACAAACAGGAATTGTATATCCAACCAATTCTCCAGATTCTTGATTCTTTCTTTCGCTTACACCAAAACTAAAAAGTAATGGTGATTCAATAACTAATGGACCTTTACAATTATCAGGATAATATGTTTCGATTTTAATTCTTTGATATTTCATCTTAGAATTCTTGACTTTATATTCTTTTGGATCGTGAAAAATAAGATTTTCTTTAGAAATGTTTCCGAGTTTCGTCAATTGCATCTTTTTATAATATGTAAATATTATTTTTTTAAATTTTAATTTTTTTTTAAAAAAAAAATTTTTAAATTATAAATTTCAGCATAAAAAAAAGCCTTGAATCAAAAAAATGATTCAAGGCTAAAAAATATCTACTTCATCTTTAATCTTCATCACTATCCTCCCAAAATATAACAGTTTCATCATCATCATCATCATCATCTTTGAAAATTAATATACTTCTAAATTTTCTAATTAATTCTTCTATCTCTTTAAATATTTCATCATCATATTGTAAAGAAATTTCTTCATCAAAATCTTCATCATCTATTTCAATTTTACCACTAAAATCTTCTAAATATAAATCTTCTATATCATCAATATAATTAAAAATATGATGAACTAAAGTAATACATATCTCTTCATCAAAATCTTCTTCATCAGAATTTCCATAATAAAGTTTACCAATACTATTAATAACATTTTCATTTAAATATATTTTACTTATATATTTCACCATTTTTTTCATTCTATTTAATTTTTTATTTCTTTGATTTTCTAATAATTTATATTCCTTAGAATTTATTGCATCTTGATCTCTCAATTTTATTTTATATTGTGATTTTCTTATTTGCAAATAATCTTTAATATGTTTATATAAATAACAAAATTGAAAATGAATAAAATACATTCTATAAAATTTATAATAATCAAAAAATCTCACATCATAAAAATTAAAAGGTTTTTCTCGGATTTGATTAGAAGTAACATTACATTTGCTTTGCATTTCTTTTAATAACATCTTTTATTTCTTTAAATTATTTTTTTAAAAAATCAATTTTATTTTTTTCTGCTACAACTTAATTTCAAAACTCAATTAAAATTATGATATTATAATTTCTTTTTTAACTAATTCCCACCATTCTTCATAAAAAGCGTTTGTTTCTTCTGAAAGTTTTAGTGGTAATAATTCATCAACATTACTATAACCTAGAATAATTAAAATCTTTTTTATAATAAAAGTGATATTAATAATTCTCTTTCTTTCAAATTGTGTATTTACTTTCTTAATTAAATTTGCATTATCAATTTTATAAAGTATTTCATTAATCTTAGAAATATCATCATTTTTTATATCAAAAGTTTTTTGTATTTCATTGATCTTTTTCTTAAAAAAATACTTTCTTTGGTATACTGATTTTTTTCTATAACAACATCTTTCCCAATCAGATATATTAACATCATAATTTAATATTCTTTGAATTTGAAGACCACAATCACAACAAACTTCAGCATAATCAATAATTTCTTTATTCTCATGTTTGCATTTTTCATATTTTAGTTTATTTTTTTACTTTTGTTTTTACTTTTGTTTTTACTTTTTTCATAAGATCTTAATATTGAAGTGTATGATTCAATCTCTTCATCTGTATACATAACTCTTTTCTTTTTTTATTTTTTTTTTAAAAATTTTTCTTTTTTATACATTTTATATCTAAACTCTTTTTCAAGATCTTCAATCCCAAATAATCTTCTTAAATATATATATAAAATTTCCTTTTTTGTAAATTTAATCATCTTCTTTTATTAAAAAGATTTTTTTTTATTTTCTCAAAGCTAAAGTATTAATTTTATTTTTACAAATCAGTCTTTTATCGTCATTTGCAGATAATGCTACTTTATTCATTTTCATCGAGTATATTTCATGATCTTTACTTCTTATTATATTCATTGATCTCATTTCTTCTTTTTCTGAGAATAAACATTTCTTGTAATCTTCAAATGTTATTTCCTTTTTAATAACATTCTTCTTAATTCCTTTACATTTCCTTACTTCATCACCATTTTCAATGTCTTCGATGTCTTCAACTTTATAAGAATAAAGCTTAGGTCTTAGACCAACAAAATGTGTAATTTGTCTACCACAAACTTCATCTTTAAACATTCCTATTACTTTCTTATTAATTCCAGTTTTTATTCCAGATTTATGATCTTCAGGATAATCACTTGTATCAAACTTTTTTTTGATGACTTTTCTTATATCATGATAAAAATCATCTGTATGAATTTCATACATTAATGAATCTGTATCTGTGAATAATAATTCAGCTTTATTTCCATACTTCTCTCTAATATAATTATAATGAAAATCATACATATGAAATTTTGACAAATCAAGAACAGCTTGACCCACATAAATCGGTTTATTAAAATATATTTCTGTTTTTTTCATATGAACTGCAATTAAATTAGAATCAAATATTGTTGAGTGGTTAAAATTTGGTTTTGATGATAATTTCTTTCCTTTTTCAGCATTATCAAGAAGTATTACATTTTGTCTTTTTCTAATATTTTCAATTGTTTTACCAAGAACTGAATTATTCATTCATTTGAAAAAGTCTTTCTCAAAGGAATTTTTTGATTGTTTTCTTAATTCTGTATTCTTTTCTATATAAGGTTTCATCCATTCAGATTGATAAAATGATATTCCTCTGTGTACTTTTTTAAGCCTAAGTCCTAATTCAAGTCAAGTTTCTCAATGGAATCAAACTTTAATCTTTCTGTAGCAAGTGGATAATCATTATGTTCTTTCCATAATTTTTCTGGATATTCAAGATCTACTTCAAATATATAACCATGATTTGTAATTTTCTTTTCCAAAAGTTTAATTACGTTTTCTTTTCAAAGATTTTTCATCCATTTAAAACCATGAGTTGGAAGTTTTTGAATCATTGACCAACCATAAAGATTATTAGCATCAAGATAAGTAATAAATTTTGATTCTTTCTTTGGGTTATAATTTTTCATATATTTATTATTTTCTTCTGAATATCTTTTTGATATATGAGTAATTCCACCTCTAATTCCTTTTTCAAACATCATTAACATATCATAATCATGCAATAATTGAAGTCTTTGTTTCGTTTCTTTAAGACAAGCATCCCAAGCTAATCCAGGTGATGTATAATAATGAGCTGGATCTAAATTATAATGTTTCAAGCATGTCTTACGAAAGTTTTCAAAGACATCAGCTAAAAGTAATACATCTGACTTCAGATATAAATCATGATAATCTTGGAGGTTTTTACAATTGAAAGAAGACCAAACCTTTATTGCATGACTGTAATCCTCATCAGAAATATCTTCATCATTTAATTTAGAATAAAACTCTGATTTTGGTGGTAATTTAGTTTCTTGAAATTTATCTATTGAAGTAACATAATCATATGGATAAACTCCTTTTCTTGTTAATAATTCAATATTATTATATACTTTTTTTGTTGAATGGAAGTCTTCAGGTTGTAAATTTTTAACAAGATTTGCTAAAGAAGTTTGCATAAATTTAAATGAATCAATAAAACGAATTTCAAAATTTAATGTCACTATTTCATTTGTATTTTTTGATTTGTATTCATCAACTTTAATTTTCTTAGAAAATGATATATATTTCTCTTCCGTTGTTGGAATACAATATAAATCTCCTTTTATTCTTGATAAGTGTTTTATAAAAAGATGAGAATCATATCCTTGAAGATTATGAAATATAACTGGAAGTAATAAAGGTTTTCTACAATTAAGATTACAACTATTATGAGCAGTTCCTCTATATTCACCAGAGAAATGACAATGATCTCTAACTTTTCGGTCTTCTTTTTGAAATGGTTGTTCACAAATATGGCAAACAGATGAATTAATAAAATCTTGTCTATTAGAATTTGTAAATATCATTTTCTTTGGGGAGGTGTAAAAATTTTTATACAACGATTTAGTAATTGATTTTAACTTTTTCACAAATATTTTAGAAATATCTTCATCTTCTGTTTTCTTTGTGTAAATTAATGGATTTGGTTCTATTTGAATATCAATATTATCTAATGGTTTAATATAAAGACAAAATCCACAAGGATCATGTTTTTGATATTCCATTGTGAAAGAAATATTTGGATCCGGTTCACAATTATTCATTGGTTTTGTGAAGCATTCAAAATCTGCATAAGCTACAAATGGTAAAGGTAATTTTTTATTATAATTTTTAAAGAATAGAAATGAGTTTTTAGTAGGCATTTTTACTGCAACTGTTTCATTATTAGAACAATAGCTAATATGTTTATCTAATAATTCCTCTTTTGTAAAATAAGATAAACATTTTTTACAATAATATTTTTTATAATTACTTTTACTAACTTGTGAATTAATAAATCTTGAAAAATTTTTAATAAGTGTATAATGTGATTTCCCATTTTCTTCATAAAGAAATAAATCTATTGAATTATTACAATCTTTATCATTCATTCTTAAAGGATAAAATTTATTATTTTCATTAATTGAAAATACATTTATTCCTGGAAGATCCGAATTTTGTTTTTCAAACTTTTTAATATCTGTTAATTTTACTGGAAAATCTATACCTTTAAAATTAAGATCATTTTCATATTGTTTTAAATCTGATATCCTTTGAGGTTGCCTATATTTAGGTTGATGTAAGTGTCTTAAAATACACCACATGAAACATTTGTTATCTTTTCTATTTTCTAAGTTAATTATCGCTTTCTTTTTTGACATAAAATCAGGAAGTTTAATATATGATGAACCTTTCAAAGGTTTGTAATCTATAGTATGAATTTCTAATAATGAAACCTCTTCTAAATACCAATCTGAACCTTCTCTTACCCAAATTGAAATTTTATTATCAATTTCTTTATTTATTTCATTTAGAATCTCTTTTTCATCTGTACTTTCAAGATTAATATGTGTTCCAGAATGAAAATATGCTTTATCTCTGATAATTTCAGGTCTTTTTTTATCTTTTTCAAACTTCTTTTTTTCCATTATACAATCTAATATAAATTTAACTTTGGTGTTTCTGTGATTTCTAAGAAATTCTTTTAATTGTGGAGCTTTTTCTTTAAAAAATCTTTAGGAATTATTTTTGGTTTTCCTTCAATAACATACTTTTCAGCAAAATTACTAAGAGCAGATTTTTCAAGTTTAATTCCAACTTCATATTCTCTCATTGCTCTTTCAAGTGCTTTTCTTAAATATTTTGGTGTATCTTCTGGGATGTTTTTGTTTTTTATACATTCTTGAAAATAAACATCAAATGTTTTAATTTTCTTTGGTTTTTGTATAGGTTTCATTTTCTTTGGTTTTTGTATAGGTTTCATTTTCTTTCTTAGTTTTGATTTAGCTTTTTTAATATTTTTTCTATGTTTTTCTATTCCCATAATTTCATCAATCAGTTTTTGTTTCTCTTGATTTTTATATTCAGAATACTCTGTTTTCAATTTAGATTGTTTATCTCTTTTTATATTCTTTAATTCTTCGATTGAAAGATTAGTTAAATCTTTTGAAGACATCCTTTTATAATATGTAAATATTATTTTTTTTAAATTTCAATTTTATTTTTTTTCCGCTACAAGGTAAATTCAAAAATATTTACACTCCCTACAGACAAAAATTAATTAAATCCAGGCTTGTTTTTATTTCACGCTGTTATTTTAATTACAACCTTTCATGAAGTGAAAGCAGATGTTAAATTATGAAACCATAGATACAATTTATAGTCATGTGATTACTATTAACCAATAAAAATTGACACAATTTTTTTTGGCAAAACTGAAATAAAAATAATAAATTTTACAATTTTTGTTTTCAGTTTGTTTGGTGAATTTGAAAGTAGCTACATCAGTTAAACAGAATGCCTTATTCAATTCAGCAGAATGAGGAAAGAGTGTTAAAATTGGAAGAGGAAATTGGGGATTCTGCAATAATCCTGAAGAATATCTACCCTCAAAATATAATTAATTTTCAAGTCAACATCCCTCATTTTTTCGCTAATATTAATAATGCGGATTTGGATACCATGGATGATTTATATAACACATATTCTTCTACATTGGAAGAAATAACCAAGGTAATCAAGAAAGAAAGACGGAGAAGGTTAATAATACGAAAGATTCATTCTCAAAAACGGATGAAGAATCTTAAAGCACAAGCCAAAGCAAAGAGGATAGAAACAAGAAAAACTAACTTATCTTTATCACTCCCACAAGAAGCTTCTACCTCAGACGTGTCAATGGAGCAAGATAAAAGCTTGAAAAAATGAAAATTAAACAAATACCGACAAAGAGTGGATTTTTATTGTATCCTTTTACCATATACAAGCAAGAAAAATAACACAGCAACATAACACTGACTTTGACTTAAAGTAAAAGAAGATTCAACTTATTTATCTTATACCACCGAAATGAAAATTTAAATCTCAATTTCTCTAGAAAATTCTGTAAATCATTAAATATTTAACCATTAGTCAAAACAAACTGCAGATGTTTGTATTCAAGAAATGTTAATAGTTATGAATAAAATTCAGTGACAAGTTACTCAGAAACCTTGTATCAAAGCGGGTTAGTAGTGATAAAAACCATTACTCTAGCTCACACATTTAAACTATTTTCCCATATTTTTCTAAATATTCCTATGATTTAAATTTTGAAAATTCCCAAAAGTATATTATCCTATCATTTTCTTGCGAATCCCCCGCGAGCGAGCCCGAAGGGTGAGCGAGCTCATAAATATTTTGAAATTTAAGGCAATTCAAGATTTTATTATATTTTCTGTAATTTTTTTTAACTTATTACATTTATTTCATTTTTAGCATTTTTTTGAATATAAAAAGTAACATTAAAGAGCAACGAGTAAACACCTTTATTCTTGTGTGATTTAAATTTTATAACTATACAGAAACACGAAAGAGCATCGAGTAAACACCTTTATTCTTGTATAACTATACACTAAACATAAAAAGATTATTTGAGTAAACACCTTTATTTCTTGTGTTATAATTACCTTAAGACTATTTTAAGGAAAAGTCTTGTGTAACTATACACTAACATAAACGAGTATCGAGCAAACACCTTTATTATTGTGTTACAAATTACAGTGATATTTTTTCACTTAATTAAATAGAAAAACTTCTAACAAACAAGATCTATCGTACAACTTATGATTATTTACGTTTAAAAAAACTTTTTCTAAAATGAAAATTATTTTAATAATACAAAAAGACCACGGAATTAATCAGGTCTTGATTTCCCTTTAAAATCAAAAAAATATGACGGGGATTCGCAAGAAAATGATAGGATAATATACTTTTGGGAATTTTCAAAATTTAAATCATAGGAATATTTAGAAAAATATGGGAAAATACTCGGGAGCAATGCGGGGAGATGTTTCTCACTTCGGATTTTAGAAATGAAGAAGCAGAGATGTAAAGAATTTCCAGCAGTTGAGGGACTTAAAGGTAAAACAAAATACATTTTTCGATGGGAATTTATGTTGATATCAATCCGTGATTGACTTTTTCTTTGTATTCTCGTTAGGTTTGGAGAATTCTTGTTTTAGCCGTTTTCTCCGCTAAATACATCAAACGGTGATCAAAAGTGTTTACCGAGCTGACGTGGCATCCGCGGCCGTGTAGCCGCGCGAAAAACAAAGCCTCGCTTTGGTTTCAAAATTGCTAAGATCCCGTATGTTACGCGACGTCTTACGCGCATGTTTTGCGACGTCATACGCGCCCGCCAGATAGCCCTGCCAAACACTCGCTCGGACACACATGTATAGACGCCGCCCGCTAAACATTCCGCTAGCCATGACCACGAAAAATGACGGGCTCTATGAATATGGAGCTACTTGCAGTTTACAAATAAGCGTATTCCACTGACATAAATAATATGCGTGTGAGTTCGTCCCGACGCCTGAATCAAAGGCCACAACCGAAATTAACGCATTACGTCATCATCAGTTGTCTCGTTTCACACAATGCATATTTATGTCACGCTAACATGTTTTCATCGTTTTCGAAACACAGTTTTCTTTATCAGTTGAACTGACTCCCGGTCCGCCATCCACTCACTGTAAAAAGAGTGTTTTATATTTATTTACGAGTTGGCTTAAATTTGATTAATCCTGTAAGCTAAAACTGCACAATGCGGGCTTGTTTATGTAAACCACAAAAGAAAAAATGGTTCGTTAGAAGTATAAAAGAAATATAAGGGACTGTTTGGAATACATGATTCCGGTATGACTTTCATGCCTGTACGAGTTCATTCCGGTTGCCTGTATTCGTTTACATGATACCAGCACAAAATCTCATTTCGGTACGAGCGATGCCGGAAATTCGTTCTGGTAGTTGTACCGGACCAAGATTCTAATAGCGGAACGAGAACTTATACCGGTACCATGTAAACGCGGCACGACCACTCGTTTCGGTATGAAATTACTCTCTTAGAAGACTGGAATGGGTAACGCATGCGTAAGAGTCATTATCCAATCCAATACGGTATGTCGATCATAAAAAAGTATCCCTTCACAGTCCCTTCATGTAAACGTGGTATGACGTCATACCGGGGTATGAAACTCATACCAGTATCATGTAAACAACCACTAAGTTTCCTTGCAGGCACAATTTTTTGAAGATTACAGATGATAACAACGTGCAAGTCGGTCAATACTGTGGAAATCTCACTGGAATTGACGTTTTTGTACCTGGAGACTTCGCAGTGATAACATTCCACTCGGAGTACCGTAAGAAAAAGGGAGCGAGATTTCAGATACTTTTCACTGATGTTAATATGCCTGGTTAGTGCAAATAGGAAAGCAGCTTGACATACTAGCCAATATAATAACATTAATCAACAATGTTTTGAAGTACATCCCTTACAGAAAGCGTAACAATGACAGATCAAACAAAACAGCTCGTTAGCTGAAGCTGTAAATGTAAAGACTCGAAAAAGAAACAACCTAGCCAACTCGTGAATAGGAAACACCCTTCGCACCCTCCCCCCTCCTATGCGTTTTGCTCCATCGAAACCCCTTCCACCCTCTGCGTCCACACCCTACCTTCCCCACCCTCCCCTCCCTTCAACACCATTCCTATCGGGAGTACAGGTGTCCATTACCTGTCGCATTTGGAACCGGCAAAATATTTGCGCAAGCCTTATGCACTGATCAGCGGAATTACCAAGAAATTTTGGTATGTACTTGGTGTATCCCTTATTATTTTGTATTTAAGCACTTAGTTTTTATTTCAGTAGAAAAAGAAGATAAAAACAGCAGAATAGGGAATCGAACCCGGGCCGTATGATTTGTTCCATGCACACTATCCACTACACCACCGAGGACTAGCTGCTGGAAACCGTAATTTTTAAGGGATATAAGATAATATGCTGCTAGCCCAAACCATATATAAGAACTAACCCTTTCGACACACTGGAAATACTGGAATCAGTGCTTAAACCTAAATACTAAAATCAGTGCTTCAACCCTAGATACTGTAATCCGACCCTAAATTACACTGCAATATATCTAAATACATTACAATAAGGGATACATGAAGTACCATACATTATGATCAGGGATACACCAAGTACCTAGGAAAAGTTTACAGCAGATCATTTGGAAAGAAGGAGTGAAACTTTTCATATGCATATTTGCCCCCGCCTGCTATAAGTCGATCAACGCTTCGCGTGATCGCGAGTTAAAAAAGGTAAAAAAAAATTAATATTGATGAAGTGTTAGGTCTTTAAGGTTTTGATTCAAAGGGGATCCGTAATTTAGGGTGTAACTGGTCGGACACGGGTTATTATTTCTTATTGGTCTAAGTCACGGGAAATTAAAGCAAGAGGTTCGTCCCGTGATTATTCGAGTGGACTTTGCATGAATGTGGTACGCATACGTAATAAGGCGGATGTGAAAAAGAATAGGCCATTTCCGAGTTACGCTATGCCTCATCGTCAAAGCGAGGCTAGGTGCACAACCTTTCATATGGAAATGAGTTTTTATTCAAATGCAAATAAAAGTCATTTCCACATGAAAGGTTGTGCACCTAGCCTCGCTTTGACAATGAGGCATAGCATAACTCGGGAATGGCCTATTAGTATACACAGTGCTGCACCTTTGAAATACTACGCTAGTTTTCTTCTCAATCTGAATTTAGAGGCTAGCAGCAGATGTCCACTTTTGTAAGGATAATGGAGTCGAAATCATAGTATAAACACATGGCGGTACTTTTTTGCGCTAAGGCGAAGTTTAGTTGTTGCTTTTTCCAGAACAAGAATGCCAGCTATGTAAGTTAGCATTAACTTTCATATATATTTCAGCGCCATGTCCACAACGCTGGGTAAGATTTTACGGTTCTTGCTACAAATTCTCTGACAACAAACTAGATTGGAACTCAGCAAAATCGGCCTGTGAAGCGCAAGGATCAAAGCTTGCAGTGTTGAATTCAGAAGCTGAAATTCACACAGTTTCCCAAATTAATGCAGCAGAAGCATGGATTGGTTTGCACAGGGGCGCCAAGGACAAGTCACCCTGGCTGTGGGTTGATGGGTCACGCGGTACTTTCACTAACTGGTTAGATGGGGAACCAAACGACAGTGGATATGTCGAAGATTGTGTGAATACAAATCATAAAATCATAGGAAAATGGAATGACTCACCATGCATTATATCTCGTCATTACATTTGTGAGACAAGCGGTACGTTAAACAATTTTCTAACAAGATGTTTGTGATACGTAGTCAAATATTTATACCCAATGCAGGATTTTGACTGATTTCATATTTTTATCTGTTTTAAACTGCTTTTTAAGTTATTGATTTATATCCTCTAATAACACACCCGAAAATTGTTTTTAGCGGACTCGTAATAAGGCCGACACGTTTCAAGGTTTCATTTGTAAATTACTTTGCCAGCACATGTGATCTATTGACCGGCAGGTTAATAGATCACATACGGAATTCAGGGAACTCGATAACCCAAATTTTAAAAGCATCTGGGTCAGAGAGGGAAATAAAATGCCACGAATTAATACAGCAAGTATAAATAACCTCCCTTCCTGGTAAGAAAGCAGGTGTAAATTTTTGTTTCAACAATTATCTTCCGAAAGCGTGCCCCCCAAAATGGATGAATCTGCAAGGTTCTTGCTACTGGTTCTCGTCCAATATCTTGGATTGGAGCGCTGCAAAATTCACCTGTGAAGCACTGGGATCTAACCTGGCAGTGGTGAAAGCACCAGCGGAACAACGAGCACTTGGTCCAAATGTAGGAAAGAACACATGGATTGGTTTGTACAGGGATCCCAAGGACAACACAAGCTGGCTGTGGATTGATGGTTCGCAAGCTATTTACACTGACTGGTCACAAAATCAACCCGACAATTTTAATGTCGCGGAAGATTGCGTGATAATGAAAACGGCAGGAAAATGGCACGACAGGAACTGTAGCCATTATCTTCATTACGCTTGCGAAATTTTCGTGGGTAAGTCAGGGGATATCATGTTCTAATAAGATAATAAGATTAGCGTTTCATTCAATAACGTCTGAAATGAAGAATGTACTAAAACAAGTAGAATAAGTAGAAAGTTTTCCAAGCAGTAAAATTTTCACAACAGTAGGGAACATAATATTCGTAACCTCAGCAGGATTTGACTACGATTTTATTTAGCTTTTTTTCTATTTTAATCTACTTGTTATTTCTGTTATTCATGAAATACTTTTCTTTTTTATTGATTGGCTACAAGGATCCAGTTGCCAAAAGATTTCTCTGGGGAGTGGTGTACGTGTCTCTCCTTCCCATTGTCTCTTGTCCAATCAAGATTACGGATCAACTTGTTTCTTTTCCTGTCCTCTCGGTTACCAACTCAGCGGTCCTTCATCTACTCGATGCGGAATTGGGGGAATCTGGAGCGAGGATGTAAACACAGCTAGCTGTTATGGTTTGTATTTGATTTTTACTCTTATTTTTGTTGCTCTTCTATTGCTTACTGATAGTCATTGTTTTTGTGGTTGTTTTGAAGGCATTAGTTAGGTTGTTGCCATCGTTTTAGTGAAGTTGCTCTAATTTAGTAAACCTGTTAAAAGTTAGTGGATTGAAACTGATAAAAAGTGACCAATCACGTATCATAGTCTCCATGGCTAAAAATTGATAAAAAATATTGACCAATGAGGTTATGAACCAGAGACGCGAAGCTATCATTTGACGATACACTACTTACTTGGTTCTTTCTGTGTGTACCGGAGCACAGATGACGTAAAACAAAAGGAACAAAGAACGACAGTAATACAAATGCAAACAAGACAAAAAATACAATACATCACAAGACAATGAGTACTGGTACACGCCAAAAGACCCACTTGCTTGACCCAGTAGAAGATTTTAGTAGGTTCTTAAAGTAAAACCGTCAGAGTCAAATTAACTGACAGCTTTCCAATAATAATAATAATTTGTGCATCATTCAAACACCCACAGGCCCGCTCAACGGATGTAGAGAATTCAGCTAATGAAAGACCTCACCTATAAATTTGCAAACAGTGAGTGTTACGAGGTTGCAGTGCTGTGCTACGGAAAGGAACCTGAAAATGTCTTTTTTTTAACTATATTTATGTTGTATTTGTGTCATTATCTATAGAATGTCAAGGATCTCTTGGTATGGAAGACGGTGCGGTCTTAAACGGACAAATTAGTGCCTCTTCACAGTTGGATACCAACCATGCGGCCATCCAGGGCAGACTAAACTCCCAAGCAACTTCATGGTCCGCTTTCACTAGTGACGTTGATCAGTGGCTCCAGGTTGATCTGGGTAATCTGCACAGCACTGTGACACGTATAGCAACACAGGGAGGAAATACTCACATCCAGTGGGTCACCAATTACACACTGGGATACAGTGACGATGGCATTAACTTCCATTTCTACAAGGAACAAGGACAAAATGAAAGCAAGGTAGGGTACGCTTCTTTAACGGAAAGTGACAAACTAACAAGTTTAATTTCATCATTAAAAAATAATCAAGTTGTCAACTTTAATGTATGCTCATTTTAAAAGCTGTTATTACAGAGACACTGTGATGTAGTCCACGCCTGCGAATGATAATAGAAAAACTACCTGAACTTGAGAACCGGTGCCGCCAAGAAGTTAATCTTTCATTTTTGTTTTTCTATCAGTCCCTAAAGAAAACAGATGATAATATAGAAGTTAGCCATGATGACAATGGCGAATTTGATAACTTCTTGAACTTTGCCCATTCTCAATGGCTTCTTATCTGCTTATCACAGGTGTTTGATGGAAACACAGACCAGGATACTATTGTTTATCATGAACTAAATCCGCCAATCAGGGCACGTTATATCCGTTTCCAACCAGAAGCCTGGCATTACCACATATCGATGAGGGTAGAACTCTATAACTGCAAAGGTACTAAACGTTTCCTATTACAAAAAATATTTTATAGTTTTAACTTTGTTTTTCTTCAGTATCAAAATCTTTGCTTACAACAGGACAATATAAAGAAAGCAACTGGAATGTCTAGATAGAGTAAGAACAAACTTTGCACTTAATAAATGTTTTAACCTATTCAAACCAGAATCGTAGAATATTAAGCCAAATATAATCTTAGGTTTATCACAGTTTCTTTTACATCTTAAGCAATTTTGAGCTCCATTACGACGTTTCGATAACTTGTCTGTGATCTTCTTTGACGTCATGGAATACTTTGGAAATCCCACAAAAATTGTACTATATTATTTCTGCCGCCATTGTTGTTGGATTAAGATATGGAGAGTGACACTCCGGTGTAGTCAGGAAACGACACGGAGTGTCGCTGGTGGAGTGCAGTTTTTTGCCCCGGCCGCGGGGAGGACACGCGGCCGTATTGCAGCTAAAGACAAACATTTTGTTTGGCGACCCGCCAAACGCACAGGGGAAAAAAAAACTGCGCTCCATTGTATGGAAGCTCCGAACACAGATCACTCGGGAAGGGAGGGTGGGTCGCGAGCTTTCCACTGCGTGGTTTTCCGCCAAAAGATGCCAAATTAAGCAGGGAGCGGTTAATATATACCCGTCACACCAATGAGAGCGCCCCGAGGGGATTCCATATCCATTTCCACGAGACTACTGGCTTGCATGCATAATAAAGTATATTGAAATTACTTTGAATAGGAAAATTATGACACGATTTCCCAATAAATGGATTTTCCCCGTAAATGGATTGACCTCAAGAGCTTCAGTGGTCTATCAAGTGTGATTCTCCGGGTTAGTGTAGTTCTGAAAATAACTGTTGTTGTTGACAATGACTGGCGTTTCGACAACCTCAGAGGAAATCATTTTAAAAGTCGTGTGAAATGTCCACCGTTATTTCGTGGTTAAAATTTATCTGTTTCTTGCTGTCATTGGTCAGTTAGGCCTTGAATCCTGTCAGTGCTTGATCAGTTTCCATCCGTGTATTTTCAATGTAACTGAGTTCAGGCTATTGTTTATTGCTCTGTTAATTTCATTGATAAGTCGTTTGTAACCTTGACAACGTTTTCATTAAGAACAGCTACATTCTAGACTTTATTAGACGTGCCACTTGCAGGAAAAACGAACTCAATTCAACACAACGAAAACCTTCTTGACACCTGTTACTACGGCGACAATACACTACATGAAGAACACATCTGAGGCCATCACACGGATCCTACAGCCTTACAATATCCGTGTCGCTCACAAACTGATCACTAATTTACAAGAGCTTCTTACTAGTGTTAAGGACAGAGAAGGGCCTAGCGACATGAAAAGACGAAGATCAGTATACAAGATCAAACGTTGTGACTGCCAGGCCACCCACATCGCTGAGACAGGCAGCAATTTAAATATATAGGACTGACACCTTAGAAATGGGTGACAACAAATACCGATAACACTATATCAACAATAACATTGCTGAACAGATCGAGCATCATTTGGAAACTAACCAAATAATCAACTGGGACTCTTCAGATTGCGTTATCCACAGTACGGACTATATAACATGCGCGATTTAGGGGTAACACTTATTCTTTTGTTAAAACAATAGAATATTAGAACACAAAATGGTCTACAATGACGGTGTACCATTCACATGATTCTAAAAGTCAGTCAATGTCACTCACAATAGTATTTTTCAGAATTACACAAACCGGATGATTATACTGACAACAACAACAACAACAACAATTTATTTACAAATAATAATAAAACAACAGACAAATAGTTTTCATATTTCGTGAGGTACCTTTAAACGAAAGGTTTGGATAACACACTAGAGGCTCCCATTATTAACGTATGTAACTTTAAAAGGAAAAACTATTACGTCAATCTTAGCATTAACTGACACGTGACCTTTTTCAGGAAACCCAAAATTCGGCCACTGGCTCCTAGATGGTTCTGATCCTGATGTAAGGTCTGTAGAGAATCAAAACGTTCCTTTTTATTGTAAGTATAAACAATTAAACAAGTCAATAGTGCTATTGGGAAATCACTCAAACTCAAAATAGTTCGAACTTGTCGAAATTACCGAATAAAGAATCGACAGTACCCTGGAGCCATAATTCCAGGTTCCTGCGCAAAGTAGCAGGAGCATATAGGCATCAAGTCGGCAATTTGTGATATACTAACTATTATAGCTACTAACTTAAAGAGAATCCCAAAAAAGCGAAGAGATTTATAAAAAAAACGTTTTGTTATTAAAAATGTGGTTATTGGTCATCGTGGTTTGGTCGATTGATTAACTTTAGTTCGCTGCTATTGGTGCATTTCGATCCTCATTATTAGATGTTGTTTCCTCATAGGTCCGATTTGTTATCGATCGGCTGTTGTGCTTCTTGATTGTAGGCATCCATACTTCAGGAATTTCGATTCCGTTATCTCTATTGATGTTATTAGGATTAAGTCTTATGTGTATGGCCTCTTTTACCCTACGGGTGTACCAGCATAGGTCACGGTCAAAAAACTTAACCTCGTTCCAAATTAGAAGGTGCTCGGTCTTTTTAGCGTACGTGTTCCAAAACCGCGGAGGTTTGGATACGAGCAAGCCGTGTGTACCTGTCGGGAAACGTTCCGATCGACATCTCAAAGTGACTCCATCGTACAACAACAACAACAACATTTAGCTTTATCACGCTTGGAAATTGTTGCTCGAAATTGGGCCACATTTAATGTCCAGCTCTCACCAGTCCTCTTGTTTAAAATCTTGCTCGGCCGTTTAATTTTTCCTCGCGATGAGAGAAAATACGCCAGGCTTTTACCCTTTTTGAGGGGGACTGGCCCTAGTAAACAACTTTTGGCCGCCAAATGCGAAATCCTCGAAGAAAAAGCTTTCTTTTGATACCTTGTTGGCCGCAAAACACCCTATTTTGAAAGAATAAGGCGTTTCTGACGGAACACTTCGAAACCAGCTTAATACGAGTAAAATTCTGGTTCTAGTGGAGTTTGCAAAATGATTTATTTGAGTTCCTTGGCGCCCATTTTTGGAAAAGTAAAACCATAGTTCCCTAGAAAAGGTATTTATCTTTTGTTTTTGTGAAAAAAATAGTTTAAATTTGGAGCGCAAGAGTTTGAATTTTTGTACCAAAAATAGCAAAACTCTTTGCATTGCATTCTAGGTCAAGAACTATAAAGCCTATTCTGTATGCATGGGAAGCAACAAGAAGAAACCTCCGCGGAGGTCTCCTAAGTGTTCATCGAAAAATCGATTTCCACTCGGTGAATTATCAAGACAAAAAGCTAACCTCCGTGATGAATATTTAACAAAAAGTAAGGAGCTGTGTGCGTTGAAAAAGAAAATTAAGCGTCTCCAGGAGAAGAGTGAGAAAGTACAAGAATGCATGAACCAGCTTGAAATAACACCAGTTCAACCACGTTCAAATGCATTTGAAATTTCAAAAAATACCTCCACCAGACGTAAAAAGGACCCCTCGAAACTTTCTGATGATGGTAAACTGAAGTTACCTCGACGAAGTGCCCAGAGGAGGCAGTTAGAAACCTTAATGGCTGCTGCACAGATCAATGGGGGCACTGTAGAGAACAGAGCTCCTGCTCTAGAAGGTATGGTCTCTACTGTCCTAAAGTATGGCAAAATAAAAGATGTTTCCAAATATTTCTGCTCATCCAAAAAAATGAAAAAAGCAGCACTGGTGAAAAAATTGGCGTCACAAGATTATGAAAAAAGTAATGAAAATTTTGTCCGCTCACTTTCACTGCTCTATGCGGGAGGGGTTATTGGAAAAGTGAAGTACGAGCAAGGGAGGTCTGCACTTGTTATGAAGCACACTGGAAAGACCACTAAGAAAGAAAATCCGTCAAATCAGCGGATCACATTTGGTTTTGGAATCCCTATTCCAAGACCACTTGCTTACAAAGAGTTAATGCACAACATTGCACAAATTGACATTGGAGAACTCATTTCTGTGAGAGACACCTTGTGTGCTACCTTACCCCCAGAACAGAGAGTTGCTGGTATGTACAGAGAATTAGAAACATCGCTTCTCACCCTAAGCAAATTCTATCTTGAAACAGATCCCATAAGAAAGGACAGTGAAAAACTGATTTGGTTTGGTGAGAAGGGAGCTTTTAAAGTAGCAATTGGTGGTGACGGTGCCCCCTTTGGAAAATGGGATGAATCAATGTCTTGGTTGGTTAGCTTCCTTAATGTGGGTGCAAGAGTTGCAAGCCCAAATGACAATTTCCTGTTGTTTGGTGCCAATTGTAAGGAAGATCATCCTGCCGTGAGACTGTTTACCAAGCAATTAGCCTCCCAAATTGAAGAAATTGAAAAGAAAACCTACACTGTCTCAGGGGTTCAAGTAACTTTTTCATTTGAACTGGTTCCTTCTGACATGAAATTTCTATGTTTCATTAATGGGGAACTTAACAATGCCGCCAATTATTTTTCAAGCTTTGCCAATGTATCAAAGGCAGATTGTACTACGTTGAATGGCAAATTTGGAACAACCCCAGATTGCAAATGGAAACCTTGGCCATACCAACAAAGACTGAACATGGCTAGGCAGGTTTCAAGGTTCAAAGATAAGATTCCTCCTAACCTTGCCAAATCCACACAGAGAAGTAGGGTTACTCAGTTCATTGCAAACAAGAAGTCAAGACAAGAATTTGACCCTTTAATTGGTAATCTTTGCGATAAAGAAGTTGTCGAGCCCCTCCATTTAAAAAATAATGGAGTGCAACGTCTGCATTCAATGCTTTTGGACTTGGCAATTTCATTGAGTAACATCCCAGACAAAATCAGCAGCTTGTCAGATCTACCCCCATCAAGTGCAATTTCCAGGTACTTGAAAGCATTAGAGTCTGATGTGAAAGCTGGCCGCCTAAAAAAAACAACTAGGAAAGTGGATTCTAGAAGACAGGTCAAAAGACAAGGACTTTTCCTATAGATTAACTGGGAAAGACTCTAAACTTGTCCTGCATGGTTTCATGTTTCTAGTAGATGCAATCAAGGGGGATTCAGAGAACCCTAAATTACTCATGAAGCTCATCTGCATTGTTTTCATGGCAATCAAGTTGAGAGACTGTGCTTCAAGGTGATCTATGTATCATATCACCCCTCCAGTTGTCCAAGAGCTGCAAGAAATAAGCCATGATTACTTCACAGCAGTAGTCCTTTTCACTGGCAATGTTTCAGGCACAGTCTGGAGTATTGGGCATCTAGCTCCAGTTCATACTCAGTGGATGTTTGACAGATATGGAACTGGTCTTGGTGTAAACACAATGCAGGGAAGGGAGGCGAAGCACGTCCAGATTGCTAGTTATGCAAAAAACAGTCTTTTCAAAGAACGTTGGCCCCAAGTGTTCCGACATGACTGCATCAGTAAACTTTGGCTTCCCATTCAGCAGCCCTCCCTCTTGACCTATCACCAGGCAAAAGACAGTCTCATCCCCAGTCGCGTGACAAAAGATCCACAACATCACTGTTATTGTGGTTTTTCTAAGGCTGAATGCAATGAAAAGTGCTACTATTGTGGCCATCCATTCATGGCTGAAGTAACAAGGTCAGTTAAGGAGGGAAAGCCCACTGAGGTGTGCCTAAAGTATCAGTCATGAGTTAAGTCAAGGGAAATCTTAAAATGCTTCTCAAAATGCTCTTAAAATGAATGTACTGAGGATTAAGTTGAACCTCAGCTGCTTGAGGATTAACAAAATAACTGATGTTTTTTTATGCTTTATATTTCTCATGAGCAGAGAGCTAAGGAAAATATCACTTTATTAAATGCAACTGTACATATTGTAACCCAAGTTTTCTCTGTTTACATATTGCTTAACAAAGAGTTCAGTTTCAGTGCTTTCAATAACCACATGGAAGCAAAACATCTGGAAATTAATATGAAAGTGGAATGTATATTTGACTTTATTGAATAATAATATTTGATATTGTTTTACTAACATGGTTTCTAAAACTTCCAGCCAATTTTTGAAATTTATATGAAAAAATTAATATGAAAATTAATATGAAAGTTAATATTAATAAAAAAAATAGGAAAGTTGAATGTATTATTGACTTGATTGAATAATAATATGCACTTATTGACTGAGTGGGAGGGCCGGACGGGAAAATATTTGGCTCGAGGTCATGGCATAAAGACCGAGCACAGCAAGGTCCATGCGCCATGACCGAGAGCCAAATATTTTCCCGTCCGGCCCAACCTAACTCAGTCAATAAATGGGGTATTGGGAAATGGGGTGTATTGGTACCAAATATCAAAAATTATTGTAAAAAGAATACAGAAAAATAGCCATATTTTAAGCAAAAAAAATACTGATTACCTTGCTAAAAACACCAGAGATCCCCAATACCCAAAGCCCCTGGCATGGCCGGGCCTGATTTTTTTTTGTTTAAGGTTACAGTGTACCTTCGGGGGTGTCTCCAGTATAACAGCTCTAGCGTATTCAGATTACACTTAATATATCTAAACCCAGATATCAAATTAAAGCTTATAGAGCTGGCTATCTAAATATGGAAACCATTTGGTAATAAAATGAATTGTCGAATTTTTTACGACGTCTAAATTCGAACGTCCGAATCAGCTTTAAAACGCTATAACTCAAAGCGATTATTATATTTTGCTAATTTGATTTGTTCTCGGGTTTCCGGACACGAAGCGCTAAAAAAACGTGTCGGCGATTTTCCATATTCAATTGCAGTGAAAAGTTACAGAATATTTTCGAAAAGGGGAGAAAAAAAATTGGAATGATCGCACGGAAATGCCTGTTGACGAAAAAGTTTTCGGAATTAAGAAATTCGCAGACACGTTTTTGTTGATTATATGTTAGCCTAGTATCTGTCCAAATTTAAGGAAAATCGAACAAATTCCCTTTGAGTTGTAGCTCTTTTAAGTGTCCCCAACAAGCGAAAAATTAACTTTGAGAAAACGGCGCTTAAAAAAACATATCGCTTAATAAACAAACTCCGCCCACAAAAGTTATACCGTCATTTCTCCGTCAATTTTCACTATTTTTCGATACTTTTTTTTTGGATGAAAGTTCATTCTGTAAACTTTATTTTAACGCCAAAAAAAAATTTCGATAAATTTTCGACCTGAAGGTACACTGTAACCTTAACTATTTCAAAATGCATGAATATAATGTCAGTTAACAGGCATGCTACTTTCCTTACATTATCAGCTGTATTAAATGTTATGACCATGCATTTTAGACTGCATACAGCAATGGAGCCTTTCTCAATCTTTAACTGACAACAGTTAAGGAATTTCAACTGTCGAAATAAACCAGTGACTTTCTGTAGTCAGTGTTGGCTAATACCACATGAATTCCAGTAGCCATAGTGGAATTTTGCTTGCAAACACTCTGCTTTTTCATTGTAGTTCATCACTCCTTTTTTGTCTTCGCTGACAATGAGCTTGGCTTGCCCCTTTCCTTCTCCCAGCTGCTTGATAAATCCGCCACAGTCTTCAAATTGGTCAAATAAATGACATAGCCTTCTCAGACTGAAAAAAGTAATTGTAACATAACCTGGTTTCTCTTCAACGTCCACACCATACCTTGTTCGGCCAAGAACCTCTTTTTGTAAAAGGTTGAAAACATCTCGTGCCATTGGGAGATCGAATACGACCATCCACGGGTGCAGTTTACTCATCCTTGGAGATAGCCCGAGATTTCGCCCGAATCATACAACGCTGAAGCATTGGATAAAGTTCACCAACTTTATTTTTAGCTCGCTCTCGAATCCCTCCAAAGTTTCCTTTCACAACTAAGTCAGTAATTTGGTTTAGTCGGTTAAATGTGATATCTAGATCCCTCAATTTATGTGCATTCAAAATTCTTCGCTGAAATGCTGACTTCTTATGCTTGAGAGCCTCCTTTATTGAGAAAATTAGTTCTTCTTCGGTGGGTTCAGAGCGATCCGCCATCTTGGATTTAGTTAAACTTCACCCCAGGTTACGCGCGGCCAAATTGAAAGTTGGCCCAATTTCGAGCAAAAATTTCCAAGCGTGTATTTGCGTGACTGTAGATTTTACAATATTGCAAAAGCTTACAACTAACTAACAAAAGGAAAGAAAACAAAAATGATAATAATAACAACAGCATAATAAATTATTCACGTTGGAATAATTAAATAACATTGAAAAAAAAATTAAAATGTTAAAAATGTTTTATTTTAAAGAATATTATTAGTACACAGGATATTATTATAAAGGATATAAAGGATATTTGAGGTGGATCTGAAGTGGGACGCGAGTTATGTTTCTCCTCCCTGCCACGCAAATATTCGTATTTATCATTAGTATATGTGACGAAACTATTGAATAAAATAAAGAAAATTATATTTTGCTGGGGAAATTAGCATTCGTTGCACAACTGCTACATGTGACCCGTTGGTCTTCTCATCTTGTAGGTATTTTGGTCCTGTAAACTTTACTGAAGGCTGGTGTTCCGGCAGCAAAGCCGCGTTTTTCAGTCAAATCGGCTCATACGCAATTGTACCCAACATCAACATCACAGACTGCGACTTCACAATTGCATTTTGGATTAAATCCAGTGGTTTTGAGGGGCCTATAATAACACTCTGGTCAATGAGCGGAAAGCTATTTTACATTGGAATCAAGAGATCCATTATATTTCTATCGGTGTATAACACGTTGGAACAAGCAGACTTCAAAAACAATGATTGGAATCATATTGCTGTAACCTGTGAGCAGTTTAAGGTCAGGGTATTTATTAATGGCTCAGAAAGGTTATTTCAGGAACAATGGAACGAGTATTTCTTTTTAACGTCAGATCTTGGCGAGCCGGACTATGCGATTGGAAATAATCCGGCAGTGTTTAAGATGCCACTAATAGATGGACCTCTTGTTGGATCAGTTATGGATCTCTATGTGATTGGCATGGCAATGTCTCTGAATGATATTTCCGACTTGATGAAAGGTGAGCTTATTAATCACACTAAACTACTGTTGACATTTGAATAATGCATTTTAGCGGAGCACTTGCCAGGCCGAAGGCCTGGCTGCGCAGCTCCATACTCATAGAACCTATGCCGTCATTTTTCATGGTCATAGCTAGCGGAATGTTTCGCGGGCGCGTGTGTGCCCGCCCGCCGTGTTGGAACAACATCCGGGATCTTGAAAACAAGGCTTTGTTTTTCGCGCGGCCACACAGCCGTGAGCTCGGTAAACACTTTAGTTGTTTAGTTGTGTCTAGCGGAGAATTAAACTCGTTATTTTCCTGCATTTTTTCGCGGTTTGCTACTCAAGACAGGGATACTAATTAAGGTATACTCAGAAGCCGCTTTAGTGGAAAAAGACGAGCTTTCAGGGATAAAATCTTGCTTCGAGGAACTTCATGTATTACGTTTTTATCAATGCGGGAGATGTTTGTTTTCTACGGATTTCAGAACCAGAAGCGGAGATTTGAATTTCCAAGCAAGCGAGGGACTTAAAGGTAAAACAGATTACAGTTTTCGACGAGAATTTATGTTGATATCAATCTATGAGTGACTTTTTATTAGTGTTATTGTTAGTTTTGGAGAATTGATTTTAAAACGTGCTTAAATTCAGTTGTATCGATCTCTTGAATTTCATCGAAGAAAGCTTGAACTCGATGAGCTATAATTAAATGGTACGCGTTTTGCTTTTAAACGTAAACTAATGGAGATTTGAATAAATTTTTTCGAAAGAAGATTGTGTTGTCCATTTTTATGTGTTTTTTCATTCATTAGATAGATTTCAAAGCGATTTTATGTAAACAAAACAAGACTTTGATTTTATAGTACAGTTCTATCTTCACTCGCATCGCCTTATGCAAATATGCTTGTGTATTTTTGCAATTTTTGATTTTCAAATCAGTTTCTCGGGCAATTTTTGACAAACATAAACTGTATTTTATTCGGAAACTAGTGGTACTAGTTATTCTAGACAGAGAAAAGTTGTTTTTGTGAACTATTGTACGGTCTATAAAAATGTACTGTGTAGACGGTCGCGTAATACTGTTTTTGAGAATTGCTAAAATTGAAAATAGCCCGTTCGTCAATCTTAATTCTTGTGTTTCCAACCTTTCACCTTAGTTAAGTTTCACCTTAGTTAAGCTTGTTCAAAGTGCGACGCTGTTAGGCTTGGGCTATGTATATATATTACAGTTACTGAAATAAATGGCAGCATTACAAGTCAACTGGAAAACAGGCATTTTTGTTCAGGTAGTTAATTATTAGCGGAGCTCTGCGGACCGAAGGCCCGCGCGGAGCCCCATACTCATAGAACCTGGCATAGAACCATGCAGGTCCTTTTTTTCGCCAGCTCGGTAAACACTTTTATTATTTAGATCTTTCGCTGGTCAGTGTTTAACGGAGAAGTAAAGTCGTTATTTCCCTGCATTTTTTCGCGGTTTGCTACCCAAGACAGGGATACTAATTAAGGGATACTCAGAAGCCGCTTTAGTGGAAAAAAAAGAGCTTTCTGGGATAAAATCTTGCTTCGAGCAACTTCATACGTTTTTCAATGCGGGGAGATATGTTTGTTTTTATTACGGATTTCAGAATCAAAGGAGCGGAGATTTAAAGAATTAACAAGCAAGCAAGGGACTTAAAGGTAAAACAGACTACATTTTTCGATGGGAATTTATCTTGATATCAATCTATGATTGACTTTTTTTGTGTGTTCTTGTGTAGTTTGTATCGATTTCTTGAATTTCATCGAAGGCAGCTTGATGCGCTATAAATGGTACGCGTTTTGCTTTTAAACATAAACTAATGGAGTTTCGAAAGAAGATTGTGTGGTCCATTTTTATGTGTTTGTTCATTCATTACATAGATTGAAAAGCGATTTTATGTAAACAAAACAAGTTAGACTACGTTTTCACAAGAGGATATTTTTCTGGATTCGTGACGATTCCGGAACATTTTGGTACCGGATTCGTTTTGCCGTTTACACGCAGATGGGTAAATCCGAAATAAAAATGTCCCGGTTTGGTCGCGTCTCCGGAGATTTTGAATCCGAAATCTAAAGTGAATACTTTGTTTCCTATTACTGTAAATCCGCAATGTTTTGAAGTGTAAACAGTTGTTCCCATGAATCCGGATACTTTTTCGCCTGCTTTATAACCGTTCCCGCGTGAATGTCCTCGGATTTCTCGATGTGTGTAAACGGTTGGGAGTCCGAATACCCTTTAGTATAAACGCATTCGGATCCGAATACCCTAAATTTAATAAATCCGGAAACATTTATGAATCCGGAAAAATCTCCTCTAGTGTAAACGTAGTCTTAAGCTTCACTCGTGTCGCCTTATACAAATTTGTTCCAGTGTGTATTTTTGCAATTTTGATTTCCAAATCAGTTTCTCGGGCAATTTTTGACAAGCAACAAGTGTATTTTATTCGGAAAGTAGTCGTACTAGTTATTCTAGACGGAGAAAAAGTTATTTATGTGAACTTTTGTACGGTCTAAATGTACTGTGCAGACGGTCGCGTAATACTGTTTTTCAGAATTGCTAAAATTGAAAAATAGCCCAGTCGTCAATCTTAATTCTTGTGCTTCCGATTTTTTAATCTTAGTTAAGTTTCACCTCAGTTAAGCTTGTTCACAGAGCGACGCTGTTAGGCTCAGCCTATCTATCTATCTATCTATCTATCTATCTATATATATATATATATATATACTTGTCACAAGCATCCACTTATCCAGTCTTTCATTGAAGCTTATGTGGAAGCACTTGAACGAGAGATATTGACCCATGATTTTGATATGACTTATCAACGGAATCTAACGAGAGATGAACAACAAGCACTTCAGAATCTTCGTAAGTATGATGATATCATTATCAAACAAGCTGATAAAGGGTCTGCGGTTGTCATCATGGACAAAGAGGCCTACTTACAGGAGGCAATGCGGCAACTGAACGATTCAGAAATATACCAGCCATTAGTAAAAGATCCCACGAGAGACATGATTAAGAAAGTCAACGAGAGGATACAAGAATCGCATCATAGAGGGAACATTGATGATAAAACTAGAGATTATTTGTTAGCTTCAGGAGAGGAAAGAGCGGGAAGGTTCTATTTGTTGCCCAAAATACGTAAGAAAGGATGCCCGGGACGGCCGGTAATATCGGGTTGCAACACGCCAACAGAGAAGATTTCAAGATATGTGGATCACCATTTAAGACCTTTGGTTCCTGAAATTAATTCTTACATAAAAGACACAAATGATTTTATAAGAAAACTAATGGAAATAGGCACTTTAACAGAAGGAGCCATATTATGCACAGTGGACGTTGTGGGGTTATATCCCCATATACCGCATGATGAAGGGTTACAGGCGGTGAAAGAAGCATTGGTGGCCTGGGACTCCAATTTGGATGAAGGAAAGAAACTCGGAGATTTGAAGAATGACATAGTGGATTTTACGGAAATAGTTCTTAAAAACAACAATTTTGAATTTGATGGGAAACATTTCATTTAGAAATTGGGCACGGCGATTGGAACTCGAATGGCACCGTCATATGCCAATATTTTTATGGACAAACTTGAACGACAGTTAATTGCGCAGGCTGAAATAAAACCTCATACGGCGGTATATTGATGATATTTTTATCATTTGGACAGAAGGGGAAAATGGCCTCAGAGACTTCATTGATTACCTGAATAGTGCACATTGAACGATCAAATTTACATGGAAATGGTCTTACAAGGAGGTAGAATTTCTGGATGTTAAAGTAATTAATGATTCGGGAAAACTGGAGACCGATGTGTACATCAAGCCAACTGATAGTCATCAATATCTTCACCAAGCGTCTTGTCACCCGAGTTCTTGCAAGAAAGGGATTCCTTATGCTCAAGCATTGCGGTTGAGACGGATCTGTTCTAAGGATACTTTCTTTGAGAAAAGGTCTCAAGATTTATGTAGTTTTTTGGTAGAAAGGGGATACAGAAGGAATTTTGTTGAGCAACAAGTTGATAGGGCGAGACGAATACCAAGGAATGAGACTTTAAGGGAAAAACCAAAAGAGAACAACAACAGGATCCCTTTTACAGTTACATATCATCCAGGCCTTCCTAATATCGGAGGTTTACTGAGGAAGTTACAGCCTGTTTTACATTCATCAAACAGATGCAGAGATGCGATCAAGAGTTTCCAATGGTCGCCTTTAAGAAACCTAAAAGTCTTTCCAATTATTTAGTCCGAGCTCGTTTTAGAAGTGGCTCCAAAGATGAAGTGAAAGGAACATTGAAATGTGATTCCAATCGATGTCAGATTTGCAATTTTCTTTGTTTAGGAAGAGTTTTTCGTAACAACAAAACTGGCAAAGAATTTAGCATAAACTACAACCTTAATTGTAATTCTAGAAATGTGATCTATCTTATCACTTGTAAAAAATGTCAAATTCAATATGTTGGATCCACCACCACTGCGTTTAGGACAAGATTTAACAATCATAAGAGTAGAGTAAATGCGCATGTTAATCTGTCGTCGGAAAATAAGAAGAAGGATGACGTTCTTTACCAGCATTTTCATAGCCAAGGACATTCAGGATTGGAAGACATGAGCGTTCAACTGATAGACTGGGTCAAATGTGAGAGGGAGCTGCATGACAAGGAAGGACAATGGATGTACAGATTAGGGACTTTGATACCAAATGGGCTTAATGACAATGATGGTTTTTTTGCTCAAAACAGGAAGACACGTATAAGCGCGAGCGCACACGTATGAATAGCTTTTTGTAAGCGCGAGCGCACGCGTATGAATAGTTTTTGTCGCTTTTTTGTAATGCAACGCAATATGTTTCCGTTACAGTTTCAAAATAACAGTCAGTCCTTGACATCGGACGCCTCAGCAATTTTGAATTGTAATACGTTAACGGTGTTTTAGTCACCCTGAAGAAGACCACTAAATGTGGTCGAAATATAGGTGTCAGACAAAAAAGTATTGGTTCGTCTTCATTTGTGACAAATTTATATATATATATATATATATATATATATATACATATATATATATATAAATATATATATTTAAAACGTTTAAAACGGTTTAAAACGTGCGCGCTAGTATCAGCTGCTTGCATCAGTGGTGTTTCGCGTTTGTAACGGTCACTCACCCTGAAGAAGGCCGGTGTACCCGGTCGAAATATAGGTGATTTACAACAAAAAATCTTGTCTTCATTCATGTTAAGTATATTTTTATTATGAAGATCAAATCTTTACTCATTGGATGTTCGTGACAAAACCAGCAAAACCACACCTCATTAAGGGGACGTTTGCTGGTTCCGAGGGTCATTAAGGGACTTCTCCTGGTCCCGAGGGTGTCCCCTTAATGCAGTCAATGGAGGTTCCACTGTATACGCTAAGAGCTCAAGAAACTCTGGCAAGCCTGAGGAGATATTGGATGCATAAAACATCAACTTATCTTACGGTTGTTTTATGCAACTGGTTCCAGAATCCTACTCTAGATGATTTTTGGCCAAGTACTAGCTTTAAGTGATGTTTGAGCCTCATTTATATTAAAAATAAGAAAGTAAGGTTATAATTTAAAGTTATCACACTCTATAATCAGAGACAATCATAGATAGACCCGTTCCCAGTCCCTGGGCTAGAATAAGCACAGGCAACCCGACCTCACGATAAGAGCATGTAATGAAATTTATGGAAATGCAACAAAAACCCTTTAATTGTCAGAAGTAGAATGAATGATTTGCATTATTTCTGGGTTGCATTTATTGTTGCGTGTGGTTTTGTGAGATGGTTCACTGAGATCGTAAGTCTCCTGAAGTGAAAACCAGCAAAGAAATTTCCAATGCCCCTTGGAGTATTTGTCGCATTTTCATACAAATATTTTACCGATTTTATTATATACGCATAGCGTGGAACATTCATATATTAATAATTAATGTGCTACTCTCATCGTGAGCATGGGTGGTTTCTGCTTGAAATGGTGAAAAGTTTCTCAATTAATTAATCTCTCATTCTCTTCCATGAATAAAAATCGAAGCAATATCACAACTCAAAATGTAAAATACATAAACAGAAATAACTGCTAATATTTTTTTCCATTCATTAAAGGCAACCCTACAACTCCCGTCATTAACCACAGAGAAATGGAAATAGATGGTTGCAGAGTAAACCTGACATGGAGTTCCAAAGATGCATGCACCATCACGAAGAGCACAATACGTTACAGAGAAATAAAGTCACAAGGCAATTTAGATGAATGGATTGAAATTAATATCAACAAACCTACAAACAACTTCCCTGACTGGAACCTTGGTTGCGACAAGGTGTATGAAATTGCAGTGTCTTCTTGGTTTGGAGAAACTCAAAGCAACTGGTCAACCTCTTGGCAGGTTAAAACCAACTCAGGTAAGGACATTGCCTGATGCTTCTTGAAAAACACAACTGAACTAGAAATACATGACTCATAGGACGTCACTAAGTTATATGCATTATTCCTTTTTAGTTCACTGGTCTGTTACTGCCCAAATATTAAGTCGTTGTATTTTTTTAATTGTAAGAAGTACAGTTGAATACAATATTGCTAGTTATCGGCCTCAGTTCAAAAGGTTCAAAATCTGAGACTGGGAACTGAAAGGGTAGTGATGATTAAATCTAAGTATTAAAGGGTGCGTGGCAAAAAACTGGTAAGAAATTACATGCAAAGATTACGCTTGGCCCTGAAGAAATATTGAGTCGATACCGTTCTCTTATTTTTCCGGTTTCGCAGCATTTATGTGACCCAGTATGTAAAAGTGAATATCATTTCTATAAACGTCGGTATGTGAAAAGGTAAATAAGGTATGGCGGAGCCTCCCCGTCTGAAACTTTAGTTGTACCCCTCCCCGGAACTCGAATCCCGATTTACTCAAAATTCTTCCTCTAAATTGAAACAAAAAGAAGTTTTATCTACTTCAAAAATGAATTGCTTAACTAGGATAGCGCGAACGTTCGTTAACTGTAACATATTCATTTCCCCTCAAGGCTGGAGTTTTCAGCAGTCAACTGCAGAATTTTAAAACAGCCTAAGATGTAGGGCACTGAGTTCAGCTGATGCGCCTCGTGTGTTAAACGTTTTAAATATTAAACATCCGAGAAGTGGAATGTTGGAGTATTGCCGGTAAAACCAAAATTCAAAGTACTTTCTGTTACCAATTACAACAGATGCAGGCAATCAAGTGAACTAAACAGAACTTGGAGCAAATACATTATACATTTAGGCGGTGCCAAGAGCGATAAGATGTGTGCGAGCGAGTCACGATTTTTTTTAGAAACACAAAGTGTATTGATGCCAACCAAATCGAACATGAATTTCATTCGAGAATCAATAGACAATATTCGCATTCTCGGTATTGAACTGGAACTAGCTTACAGTCGGGGCTAATGCGGGGAATATCATTAGTAAAAAATATTTGCATGTGAAAAGATTCCCCCCGCATGAGCCTCGACAGCACGCTAGTTCCATTTCAATACCGTGAATTCGAATATTGTTTATTGAAAAGAGCTCTATGATGCCGAAAATATAATGATGACATGGTATATCTGAGGTGCATGCATGCATGCATGCATAACCTACTCCCTTAACTTAAAAATACACAATAATAATATTGACCTCATTAATGTGTCAGGGAGAGCCCCAATTGGCGACACTTAAAGTGCCTATAAAATGTATTTCTTCATCGTTTTTCATTAGCTTATTAGACCGTTATTATGTCCAAAGAACGAAAACAATAATCATTTCCCAAGGAAAGAAAGAAAATCGGTTTGTTAGCAACTCGAAGATGCGTCACTTCGGTTGAAAAATGGCTCCAATTTTTGAAGAGCCTTGGGCGAGTGGGAGTAAGTGTGACGTAAATTACGTAAATAGTATGACACATTGGTTTGTTTACGCTATAATTCCCTTGGAATCCTTTAGCGTGATGCCAACGTTTTCGGCTGTTCAAATGTCAGACAGCGCCTAATATGTTTCTTTACAGTCCTCTAAAGGGGAAGTCAGGATCAGTTTCGGATCACTCTTGATCAACTGTAGAATACCAGTCCACTTATTTGCATCTCATTGAATAAGAATGGATCCGTTTGTTTTCATATGCTTCGGTGTTTAAAACGTTTAGGGATATGTAAATAAGTGGATGGGTATTCTAAAATCGCTCCATGTATATTACATGATATAAGCGCAATCTCTGAAGTTCATTGATCGCGCGTCGAAGTTATGAGCTAATTTCATCGGCTTGGCAGTTCGCCCGTCTACTTAAAGTTACTTTTTCAATGCGAAGGCTATATGTCTTAGCTTCTTGGCGGCTTGCTAGTTGAAAGTTTCTAAATTATACTGATTCCGGAACTGATATGTTATGCATATCCGAGATGGTGTTTTTCAGGCGGCTTGCTGAATAGTCCATTTTACAGTTGTGTGCTTGGTGACCTTGCCTTTGAGTGGAAGTGAGGCTGGAGGTGACCTTGCTTTGATACAAACCTTTCTGTCTTTCATATGTTAATAATGCTGTTCTCATGCTAACTAGGTAAATTTACATCTGAAAAGCTCCAAGGTCTGTATCATAACAAGGTTAACTTCAACCTCGCTTCCACTCAAAGGCCAGGACACTAAGAAGACAACTGTAAAATGGTCTATTGAATGTGAATGGCGTATTTTTAGCGGCAAGGCACCTTGATAGCGTATTTATTTATTTGTTTATTTATTTATTTATTTCTTCAAAATGTTGGAACTCAAGTATATACGTAATAGTTAAGCTTCTTAGTTCAGTGTCTTGCCAGCGATTGAACGTTTCTTGAAATTTTAACCACTTAGTGGCTTGTAAGTGAGTTCAAAGTATTCTGTTTTAGTGTTTACATTCATAACACGCAATGATTCAGCGATGTATTTTGTTACGAACAGTCTTACGCATAATGTACATTTAGATATAGTTTTGATAGATGTTCCGTAGAAAAGAAGCCTGTTAGTGAACACTTGCGTCGCTGCACTTTGAATTTAAAATTCGGAATACCGTATAAACATTTATATTACTCGACAGTCAGTGCCGGCCGGTGTAGGCCTCACTGACTTCGACGGCTCTCCAGTCGAGTTGAGGCTTGAAGGAACTTCTAAACAGGATATGGATTGGAAAATTATGCTTGATTAAACGGCCTCACCGGCCGGAATGTTTTTTTTTTTTTTTTTTTTTTTTGTAAAATAATATTAATCTTAACAATAAGCGCTTTCATTGAAAAAAGCATCCCTCGACGTACCCTTTCCGATGTCGGCGAACAAATTTCGTGTATTTCGCCGGCCTATTTTCCTCTGGAGCAAAATAAAGCTTTGTTACACCCTCTGTAATCGAAGAATTATAATATCTCGTTTGTTTGAGGCCGCTCGCCACATAATAGTGTCCACCTCTAGCGACGTCTCTTGTCAGCTTTCTTGTTCTCTCACTGCAGTAGTCCCACACCTCACTGAACGAGCATTCTGATTGGCTGATACGTTAATCTGTGTAGCAAGCGTAGCAGTTTGTACAACTATATTTACGTCACAGTGTAATATGACACTGGTTTTGGCCGCGCACAAATTGGAGCCACTTTTTAGTGCCAACAACCTAACTTTGAGACCATAAAAAAGCATTTTACATCGTCTCTAACACTTCAAACCTTTTATTCCAAGGTCTAAAAAGGTGAAACTTTCGATACATCAAAACATAAATCACATTGCATAGACGCTTTAATGAAATCCAAATATAAAGGGAGATATTGCTTATTGTCAATAGAGAATAATGCCTAGCTACAATAAAATAACAAAACTAAAAAAAGTACAAGACTAAAGGTAGGTGCGAGTAAATTTTTTTACAATATCTCTATAGTTATTACAGAAGGCGCAGTTACGACAGCCATATTACGGAACTGCAATTTAAATGTTTAGATAACTTCAAACTTTCAAAAAACTTTTCTTTATTTTACTCATTATTTTTTACAACTATATTTTAAAAAAATACCTACACACATTTTGAACTAAGTACTAATAATTTAGATAGATAGAGGGAGGTTTTCTCAAATTATCAGGCCACAATTGTTCCATATTTTCGGCCCTAATTATCTGAGGAAATGCTTCCCTTAGATGCAGTGTTAAATCTTGGAAGGCAAATTTAAACTTTCTAAGATTGTAAGGGTAACAGTCGGATGTAAACAGTCCGCTGTAACAGTCGTCAGAGCATAACATAAACAAGTTACCTTTAGTCCATGTGTCTGTGTAAATACCCGATATTCACTAACTAGATTTGTTATTTTTTATCTTTCAGTTAAAAAGACTATTCCCGTTACAAAGACCACTGCTTTTAAAAAAAATATCCCCGTTACAAAGACCACTGCTTCTGCCAAAAGTGATCCTGTCGGTAAAAATGGCATCACTTTCGATCAAAATGATACCGCAAAGATAGCTGGCATAACTGCAGGAATTACTGTTGCTCTTATTGCTGGAATAATCGTGGGGACCATTATCTACCGACAGAGACAAAAGAATAAACGAGTTTCTGTTATGACAAAAAGGTAAGAGGCAAATGTTTTCTGCGGGGTAACAATATTTCGAAATTATTTTACATCTAATAGATAGCCTGGGAGTATTCTACAAGATAAGGTAAATATTATGGGTTATGGCGCTGCTGGGGATTTGTTACGTGTTCTTAAAATGACCAGAAAAAAATTCAAATTGATTGGAAAAACACAGAAATTGACAATATTTTTTTGCTAATGTTGTAAGTACCATTTAATAAATGAGCAGCAGTGTTTTATCAGGTATAAAATCCCGAGGGCGAAGCTCGAGGGCAAAGCCCGAGGGATTTTATACCTGATAAAACACGTGCTGCGAGTTTATTGACTTTAAACACGTTTATTGAATGAGTTTATTGAATGACTTAAAAAAATCTTTAATAATTCATGACCATTTTGTCCAATATCGATGAAACTATGTGGAGTGATATGAGAAAACAAAAGAAGGTTGTTTGAATTTGGGAATTGAACAACAATAATGGAGAAATAAAATTAGAAATTTAAATATGCAGAACTATGTCAGTATTTTATTCGAATGCGGTCTTTTGATACTTCGCTTGCATTAGTAAAAACATGCCTCCGAATCGGGCGTTTAGGCCACCAAAGTCTAAAGAAGAAGAGAAAAACGCATTGGAAGAGTGTATTCCAAAGGCCACACGTTCGTCTACAAAGTGGTCGTTTAAAGTATTTTCTGAATGGCAAATAAGTCGAGTCAACAAAGATCCTTCGAAAGTGCAGCGTTCTTTTGAGGTGGACGTGGAAAAAGTACAGTCATTAGAAACGAATATTGCCAATATGAATGCAGAATCCCTGAACTTTTGGCTGACCAAGTATTTAATTCCTACTGTATATAAACTTGAAGCATTATATAATATCACATGTGGCATTATATATGAATATTGATAGATAATGCAACGTGTGTCATTATATAATGCTTCACGTTCATTTGTATGCCATTGTTTTTCTATTATACCCCATTATTCCCCTGGGCCACATTCAAAACCCTCCCCGGTCTTTTTAGTTTCAAGCGTATTTTATGTGGTAAAGAGTGCTTTCCTCGTGACTAGAGAGGAGCATCGGACTGGACAAAATGGTCATGAATTATCAATGAGTTTTTTAAGATGTGATATTATGAAACATTATACTGCTCTTGGAGAGAACAAAGGCGAGGACACATTTTAATTCAAAAATGGCTTGACTTCATGCTACTTATGACGATATATCTTGTTACCATAGCAATTAACGTTTGTCTCTAAAGCCCGGTCCTCACTTGCGACGCAATCATAAGCATGAGCATAAGAAGCTTGTGCGCTAGTGAGGACGGCCGTGACATAAGCATAAGCATAAGAATGAGCATAAGAATATCAAAACCTTGCATATACCAACCACGTCCTCATTGAAAATAACAGCGACATAAGCATAAGCATAAGCATAGGAAGAACGCAAGGTTTGATATTCTTATGCTTATGCTTAGCTTACGCTTATGCTTACGCTTATGCTTATTGTTATGCTTATGCTTATGCTTATGCTTATGCTTATGCTTATGCTTATGCTTATGCTTATGCTTATGCTTATGTCACGGCCGTCCCCACTAGCGCATAAAGCTTCTTATGCGTATGCTTATGCTTATGCTTATGCTTGCGTCGCAAATGAGTACCGGGCTTAAATTTTACAAAAATATGTCTTAACCCTGGTATTCACTAGCAGAACAAGCGCAAGCATAAGAAGTTCATGCCAAGTGAAAACGAGCGGCGACATAAGCATAAGTACAAGCATAACAACACGTCGATGTTTACTAGTTACAAGTTCCGTTCTCGACTTGGCCAATATGGCGGCAAAAAAACTCTTAAGCACCGAGCCGTTGTTGTTTCTTCTACTTTTGCGACGGAGAAAGCGAAAGCGACTACAAAAAGAAGGGAAACGAGACGTTTTTGGGTTAGGGATATTTTTAAGAAAAGAAGAAGCCAGGGTGATTTTTACAACCTCGTGGAGGAGCTACGACTTGGAGATCGTGAATTTTACTTTTGAATTTTACTCACGCGTGTGTCTTTTTGTTTCTGTCTTAAATTCCCTGCACTCACAATTTGTGATACAATATTCTAGAGCTTCGAGAAACCTGGGGAAAGTTTTCATCAAAATCAACCGCGGCCTCTGCCATTTTGTTCAAATGCTCAGACGCGGGAGAATCTGGAACGAGTGCTTTAATTGGCCAGACACGGCCGGACGTAGTAAATTTTCTTTGTGCTTATGCGGTGTTTCGTTTTCACACAGCACAACGCGAACGCAAGCAGAAGCGCAATCACAAGAAAAAGGAAAATTTTGATCCTTGTGCTTGTGCTTGCATTTGTGCTTACGCTTGCGTCGAGGCCGTTTTCACGGTGAAATAAGAGCTGCTAGGCTTGCGCTTGTGCTTGCGCTTGTGCTTGCGCTTGTGCTTGCGCTTGTGCTTGCGCTTGTGCTTGCGCTTGTGCTTGCGCTTGTGCTTGCGCTTGTGCTTGCGCTTGTGCTTGCGCTTGTGCTTGCGCTTGTGCTTGCGCTTGTGCTTGCGCTTGTGCTTGTTCGCTAGTGAAAACCAGGCTTTAGCACCTCCGTCTTCACAATATCGCCAAAGGGGTGCGCTTTACCACAGAGCCCTTCTTCATTAGACACTTCTTTAAAATTATATTTCAATATAATATTGTTATGTAGAACCAAGTCCGACGTCATTCCCTTACTTTTACGGGAAGTACTGCCCGAGCGGGTAACCATCATGGAGGAACTTGGTCGAGGTGCTTTTGGAAAAGTTCATAAAGGAGTCCTGAAAGAATTACCAAAAGCTGAAGTATTCTTCAAACCCAGGGAGCAAAGAGTGGACACCAATGAAGGACGAATTGTTGCTATAAAAGTTTTAATTCGTGAGTATATTTATGTTCAACTCGCGCTATACTGTCTTTCAAACAAATCTGATTAGGAATAATCATAGAATTTATGTGCATGCTAATTTATATGTTAATTGCTTTTCTATTGGAGCCCCGTCGTTCTTGCGCAGAAAACATGACTCCAACTGCTTAGGTGACTCTGTCAAGGATTATGCGCGACTCGAAGTCGAAGATCTAGACTTGTTTATGTACAATCCTTTATACGAGACAACGAAATATTGCATGGAACGACATATATTTTGACCGAGATCGTCTACTTTTAGAAACTGATGAAATGTTTTTTATTCATCTGATATGCAACTCAAAGCATAATGAGGCCTAAAATGGGCATTAATATTCATAGTGAACTGACTTCGATTGATTGTGAATAAGAGCTCCATCAAGCACAGAAAACTTGAATGCAACTTAACTGGGAAGTAGTTTTTTTGTAAATGTTTGTTTTTTTTCTTGGCAAGCTGGATGATCTAGAAGTAAGACTGTTTGATACTTAATGTGAGACAATGAAAATTTGCCGCATGCGATGTGTCTTTACGGCACAGCTGTTCATTTTAGAAACCTATTGAAATATTCTTATCCACATTACATGCGTCTTTAGGCAGCACATGGGAACACCTTTACCTATGTTATAACTCTAAACTTGTTTTAAAGGTGACTACAAATAGTTGTGCCCGCGTTTAAGGTTACAATTTAAGGTTACAGTTTAAGGTTACAGTTTAAGTAATGATCCGCATAAGAAGGATAGCGCTGAACGGCAATGCACGATGAAATGTCAACTTTTTTCATTGTTACAACTAGTGATCTCATTGGCCTAGACTCAAAAACCACTAAAAAGTTAACGTTCAAGGTGCATTTTGTCTAATTTGTTTTTAAGATTTCAAGTAATTTGAGACCCAGTGGCACAACATGCAATTTTTAAAAGATATTGTATTTGGGGAACTTCATCAAGGAAGCAAAATTATTTGCTATTGTATTCTGCTATTCTGATTGGTTAAGCACGAACATTTCCTAAAATTTATTTGACGCAAATGGATTTTCTTTATTTTTATAATGAAATATAATTAGTAACCATCAGCTCCTCCTCTATTCTTGAATTCAAAGATATTCTAATGCAATGCCGCATAACAATGAAGTTTGCTATCGTTCTTATGTGGAGCATTACTTAAGGTTACAGTATACCTTCGAGGAAGTCTCCAGTGTAACAGCTGTAGTGTTTCGAGATTATTCTTAAGGTACTTTAACCCCTATATCAAATTAACGCTTATAAAGCTGGTTATCTAAATATACCTAGAATGAAACGTGTCTACGTTTTTCCATTTTGAATTTCATATAAAAGTTACAGGAACATTTTCGAAATAGGGCGAAAAAACAACTGGAATAATCGCGCGGAGATGGCTCTAAACGAAAAAGTTTTCAGAAGTTAAAAATTCCCCGACCGATTTTTTTTTTTATTATATAATAAGCAAGTTATTTCCAAATTCCATTTGAGCTGTATATTGCTCCTTAAGGACGGTGCCACCTATTGTTATTGCGCATACGTTCTGCGCATGCATTGCGCCATAGTCGCGCGAGACACTGGTTATTTTTTAAACGTGAACGCGCGAGGTAAAGGCTAAGTTCCGCCCACTTTTCGTGTCAAACTGTCAACTCCCTGGCTCAATTTCTAAACTTACAAGCTAAATAGAGTTCTCAAAAATCTATGAAAATGTGTTTATAGACCTTCTGCAGCCTAAAAGTGCTAACTTCTTTCTCTATTTTGCAAACGACAGAGCCTTGGTAATGAAACTATTTTGAGCTAATTGGCGATGCCGCCTCCATCAGCAGAACGCGAAAGTTTTGCCTTTCTTTACCACGAAGATTGTTAACATTGGCTCATTTTCTCCATTCGAAATTTCAACAAAACCTCAAGTCAAATCAGACTAGTGTTTTTTTAAATATATATAAAACAAGCATCCTCGAGGCATATAATCCAAGGAAAGACTGGCATGTTGTTATTTCCGATTTATAGTTTATAATTTATAAGTTTTTGTTTTGGCGGCCAAACTCGCGTTGTTTGAAATTTTTGTTTATATATAAAAATCTTTTGCCAGTGGCCATTTTTGCGAATAAAAAAATTATATAACAAAAGCAGAAAACAACTGCTCCAGTTAAATCAAACAAGCGTCGAAAAAGAGAATTGAGATGAGTAAAGCATTTTCAAAAAGTCAGTTTTTGACAATTGATGAAGATATAAAAACAAGGCTGAAGCCAGCAAGAAAACTGGCCGCTCCAAAGCCCGGAAGCATCCGACTAAAGTTTTCCCTCTCTCGATTGCTGGCAAGCATGGTTTTTAGTGTAATCTTTCGTAAACACATTCGTGTATTCAGGTACAATTGATTTCCTCTATTCTCTATAATAGGCAAGTGATGTTTTTCGAAGTCGCATCGTGTTTTTTCTCAACTTCTTTGCATTAGAACAAATTTTGATAGGGGAAAAACGTACCATAATGAACTGAAAAGAAAACTTATCTTTTTGGATCAAATAAAGCCGTAGACCTCGGCAAAAAAAGTGTTTTATTATTTCATGATTTTTTTGAAATTAAAGTGTACCGACTAATTTTTTCCAAAGTTACTACAGAATACATGAAAACTACAGGAGTTTCACAAGAAAATAAACACGCGGCCAAATGAAATTACAAAACTGAAGCATTTTTCAACAAATATTTCTGACATTTTGACTCCAAAAGACTAACCTGCCAATCTAGTGTTTTTCGGCAGCCGACCAGTCACCTCGATATAGCACTGATGTTTTCAAGTTGGTAATGGATCGGAAGAAGATGCACACAATGTAAAGTTCTTGTGCCCGAAGGAACATAACAAATCCGTAGATCCACTGTAGCCGATCAATGGAAGTGAACCTATTTTTGCGTTTTTACTCCTTTACTGTGCTGCTTGACCTTGAAATCCTGAAAAATGTTTCTCAAAAGAGCACCTTACAGCTACAAATAGAATTAACTTTGAATCCTACAATGTTTGTCTTTTTGAAGTTTTGAACGGTAAGCCGTCGAGTGGAAATCCCAGCATGCCCCCGAAAAAGACACGCACAATATTTAACTTACTAGGGAGGGGTTGGAAAAAAATGTCGCGGACCCCGAAAGCGATTCCGTAAATGTTTAAAACATCTAAATATAACTTGTAAAAATGCGTGGTGACCCCTACTTTTTATCTTATAAAATGGAAGTGGTAAGCATATTAAGCACACAATTAATTTTTTGTTGTGGGCAAAAGTTATTTAGACTGTATTTTTGGCGAACGTGGGAATGCTGTCAGGGCTGACTTTTTCCAGATTGAAGTTTAATTATCTCCGAAAATTGCGTGGTTACCCCCAATTTTCTTTTTGGATTCCAATAGCCCCTGCTAAAATCTACTTTTCCCGCATAGTCAAAAACCTGGCAAAATACCTTGCCATTAGGTGGCACCGTCCTTAAAGTGTCCCCTACAAGACAAAAATTCACTTTGAGAAAATAGCGCTTAACAAAACATCGCGTGTCATAAACAAACCGTTCCGGTCAAAACGTCATACCGTCATTTCTCCGTCAATTTTCACTCTTTTCCAATAATCGTTTTATAGCGGAGCACTCGCGGGCCGAGAACCTATGCCCTTGAACTTTCATGGTCGTGTCTAACGGAATGTTTCGCGGGCGCGCCTCCGTGACATGTGTCTGTGCGTCGGTCTGTCGTGCAAGGCAAACTCGCCGGCGCGTATGACGTCGCAAAACATGCGCGTATGACGCCACACTCGCGGCTACACAGCCGTCACTTTAAAAGTTGGATCTTTCGCAGTGTTTAGCGGAGCAGTAAAGTCGTTATTTCCCTGCCTTTTTTCGCGGTTTGCTACTCAAGACAGGGATACCAATTAAGGGATACTCAGAAGCCGCTTTAGTGGAAAAAGAAGACCTTACAGGGATAAAATCTTGCTTCGATTCATACGTTTTTATCAATGCAGGAGCAATGCGGGGAGATGCCTTGTTTTTATTACGGATTTCAGAACCGAAGAAGCGGAGTTTTAACGAATTTCCACGCAGTCCAGTGACTTAAAGGTAAAATAAATCACATTTTGCGATGGGAATTTATGTTGACATCAATTTTGGATTGACTTTTCTTTTGTGTTCTCTAAAGTTTTAGAGACATGTTTATGAAACTGCTCAAATTAAGTCGTGTTGTTATCTTGAATTTCATCAAGGACAGCTCTGCCTTGATGCGCTACAAATGGTGTGTTTTGCTTTTAAACATAAACTAATGGAGGTTTGAATAAAATTTTTCGAAAGATTGTGTTGTCCATTTTTATGTTTGTTCATTCATTACATAGATTGAAAAGCGATTTTACATAAACAAAACAAGACTTAGATTTTCTGTCTTCACTCGTGTCGCCTTATGCAAATATGTTTGTGTATTTGTGCAATTTTGATTTCCAAATCATTTTCGGACAATTTTTGACAAACAAAAACTGTATTTTATTCGGAAAGTAGTCGTACTAGTCATTCTAGACAGAGAAAACTTGTTTTTGTGAACTTTTGTACGGCGGTCTAAATGTACTGTGCAGACGGTCAGGTAATACTGTTTTTGAGAATTGCTAAATTTGAAAAAAATTGCTTCCCGCGACCTTTCACCTTAGTTAAGTTTCACCTTAGTTAAGCTTGTTTAAAGTGCGACGCTGTTAGGCTCAGCCTATATATATATATATATATATATATATATATATATATATATATATATATATATATATATATATATTAGATGAAAGATTATTCTGAAACCTTTATTTTGACCACCAAAAACAAATTTCGAGAAAATGGTCGATCTAAAGATACTCTGTAACCTTTTTTCTCGCCGATCGCTCATGTCGTTTTGTCGCAATATAATTCAAGCGCTCTATTGTAATAGAGTTAACGACTGATACGGTTAACAACCTTTCTTTGCTTATTATAATGTTGTTATACCATTCAGTATTGGAGGCTGTGGATAGAGGGCTATAATCAACAGTGGATGGACACATTCAATCGCAAGCCAACAAACAACCAACATGTGGCGGATTTTTAATGCACAATAACTGCTGCACACGGTTCGTGGAAATAAATTTCCGCGCAACGCCTTTAACGCATTGCTCTGTGCGTGAAACAAACGAAAAAAAAAAAAGAAATGGCGACTTACGTTTATGCAATATAATAATAATTCTTAACATTTTAGAAATGATTTCAATACTGTTTTATTAGGTTTGTGAAAAATACTGTTACCACCACACCGTGTCTACTACCGTGTCTGTTATGTCCGCGTGCACGCAAGTACTGTTTAACAAGTACATGTCATTTTCATATATATTACTTCATATCAACAGAATTGTGTGTGTTAAGGTGAACTTTTATAGACGAGGACACTTTGTGATGCCCATCTTTTCTATGTCGATTGTTCATTTGTTCTCTCTCTCTATATAATTATATATACATACATACATATATATATATATATATATATATATATTGTTTTAATATTTTCTTTCTTTCTCAGAAAGAGCCGGAGAGGAGGGCAAACGGCAGTTTCTTCAGGAAATTGACCTCATGAAGGAGATCGGTTCTCACAAAAATGTTCTGAGCATGCTCGGATACTGGAACAAGTCAGAGCCCATCATGTTAATCATGGAATATGTCCCACACGGGGATCTTCTTCAGTGGCTTAGATACAAAAGGCAACAGGTCAGCATTTGCTTGTATACCATGCTAACAAGCAAGCTTTCCAAGTTCCGCTTTCCAAGTTGACATTTTTCGATATAATGTTATATCATATTAATCATTCTTTAGAATGGCCCTAAATTCGTGCATAATGTCAAGCAGCATTTGCCTAATGATTACTTTCACTAATGCCCTTTTTAAATTTATTGCAGCTAACGATGAAAAACAATATTGACACAGGGGTCTTTGAAGAGCTGACACCCCCTTCAATTGAGAACCTTGTTGATGATCTTGAAAGCTCGAAAATGACTTCTGAGGATATCAGTAAGGAAAACAATAAATATGAAAACGTGAACACAGTTAAAATGGAAGAAAGAAATGTAGAAGATGAAAAACAAGGAAAAGAAGGGGCCGAAGATGACGTTAGTAAAGAGGGCTTGGTAGAACAAAGCGACGACGTCGAGAAGAGGAATGCATCCAAGCAAAAGAAAGAAATTGAAAACTTCCGGGACGGCAAGATAACCAGCTTTGAAACCAACGTTAACCGCCCACTTAACATCGTACCTCGATACTCAACTATTGGAGAATGGGAAGGAATGCAGGAAGTTGACAAAGATGCTGTGCCGAACATCGTCGCAGCAGGTGAAGGTACCATTCGTCAGTTCAGCAGCCTTGAGGGAGCAGAGGAAAATGACGGAATGAACGTCATTATCGATAACGAAGAGAGGGAGGACGATGATAAAGCGAAGCAAAAGGAAATAGAAAAATTGAAGGACGACAAAGCGGAAACAAAAAATTTGGATGCAAACATATCAACTGGCAAAAAAGAAAAAGAGGGAAAAAATCAGCCCGTTATGTCGACCTTGGCGGTACCTTCCTCCAAACGTGGCCATGACTCGAGAGGAAAAGAGTTGCCTATTTTCGAGTCTTTGGGAACTACAGACGTGAAGATCACTATCGAGCAAGAGGAAGAAAGATGTGATAACGATGATGATGATGATGATCGTAATATTTCTTCAAACGATCTCCTTTGTTTTGCGTGGCAGATTGCTCAGGGAATGGTAAGCTTTGCAACGAAGAGATATATCACAATTTATGATAATCTATATCCCCTTCCCTTACCGCTCCCGTTTCGTATTCACGAGTTGGTTCGTAGGAGCCTTTGATTAATTTCGTTGCGTACGTTTGCCAGTTAAGTTTTGACTGTCATGTATTTTATCACCGTAAGCATTGCTTTTGTAGCTACGATAAAAGGCTTGACGTACGGTTTAAGTATTTGTAAAGTACAACAAAAGCAAGATATATATAGATAGAAGCTCATTAGCCATAACAAGTCTCTTCAAATAACAAAGCCTACCTCCATTCCCAGATATATGCTACCCTACAAAGAAACACATCCATTCAAACATATAAAAACCCTCGTGTGCGATCTTTCTCCGTTTTTAAATGCAAATCATTTAAATATGTTTAACGTACAAATAGCCCTTTCTAATAGGTGCAAGGTTAATTTTAAAATGTTTTTTTTTATCTAATTCCGTCAGGATTACTTGGCGAGCAAAGGATTTGTTCATCGTGATTTGGCAGCCCGTAATGTTCTTCTTGGTGAAGACAGAACGGTGAAGATTGCTGATTTCGGTTTGCTACGTCACACCAATGAGGGTGAGATATACGAGGTGACGAACATAAAAAAACTACCGATCAAATGGACAGCACCTGAGGCTCTGCAGAGCGGCATTTTCACTTATAAGAATGACGTGTAAGTATCTCTCTTCTGTCCCAAACAGCAATGTATAGTTGTGATGCCATAACTCATAATGGTATAAGTAGGTTTTGTTGCGTAACTGACCACCCGGCAAACAGTGTTTTCTGCTGATCCCCAAATTATCTAAGATATTGCACGGCATCGTTTAGGCAATGGGACTTCTGGGACGAGTATTGTACTTTTACGGCTTGCACAAGTAATTATTTTGTGTGAAATTTTGACATCATTATAGACTTTTCCTTATCAAAATAAAAATTAAAGTATTAAAGTATTAAAGTAATCAAAATTAAAGTATTATGTGATTACTGATACCTTGTGTTTCAGATGGTCCTTCGGAGTTGTGCTGTGGGAACTGGCTACGATGGGTAAGGATTTTTAAACCTCATATAGCAGTATTCCTTTGACTGATATTCATATCGCTATTCCAAATATTTATTGAATGTAAGTTGCATTTGAATATTTTCATAGGAAATGCGTTTGGAAAATTTCATTCATTAACATTTATCATTATTACTAAAATAGCATACTAAACATGTAAAAAAGATATTGAAAGGTGTCAAATATATCAGAAATGATTGGATGAAAGTGCCTATCACCCCTAGAAAGTTATTTTCAGAATCAACTCTATGTATATTGAATACTTGAATGGTAAAATATTTCTTTTTTTGAATGTCGTGTTAGTGAGTTATAGAGATTTGAATTTACAAAATGCTAATTAGATGACGTCAACCCGGGAATCATTTATTATACTAAACATCAGTCATTAAGGGATTTGTTATATAGCAACGCAAAATAAAACACAACACAACACAGTTTGAAAAACGCGCCGAGCACTCGATCCATCATAATCATGCCTCCTTTTGTCACGGCCTGATCACGTGCGCTAGCGGGCAACAGTGCAATGTTACCCTCTGACGTCAAAATTGTTGCCCACAGTCGCAAATTTTGCCCGCTTGGCACAATTGGCGGGAAACAGTTTGTTTGTTAGATGTCATGTGACGATGAATCAACCAATCAACGCGCGCGTTGTATTGAGAAAAACTCCAGCTATATAACAAAACCACTTGTTTACACCTCCAAGTAATATTTTTTTTACGAATCAATTTACTATCCACAGTTTATTTTTAGTATTTATCAAATTAATTATCCTCAAGCTGTAAACTGCGCATTGCAAATTGGCGTAGAAATAAAGGCAAATTCCCGGGTTGACGTCATCTAATTAGCATTTTGTAAATTCAAATCTCTATAACTCACAAACGGGACGTTTAAAATAAGAAATATATTACCATTCAACTAGTCAATGTACATAGAGTTGATTCTGAAAATAACTTTCTAGGGATGATAGGCACTTTAACAAATTTTCTGTTTCTTTTTTCACTTGCTTCATAGTCCATTACCTCTCCTTCACCTGATTTGGTTTCATTCACTCTGATCTGTTCCCAAATTTTATTTTTTGAAATATAAATACGTTTTTAATGTTTTTTTTTTATGACTCGCTATTGATCGATCTTTAAATTGATATTTTAAGGCGGAATCCCATATCCTGGAATAGGTAACAGGAGGATACAAAATGTTCTGAAGTCAGGATATCGCATGGAAAAACCCGTCACGTGTAGTGATGAAATGTAAGTTAACTCACAACTGGCTCACAAATTTGTTGTGCTTATAACCATCCGGGAAATTAACTGAAATAGGACAAAATAAGGCTATATCGATAGGCGAGGTTCTCTTGGCCTGTAAGAGGCCTTGAAAAGACGTGCTATGAGCTGCACCAGAGAATAGTGAACTCTGTTTAAACCGGACACCCTTAGGACCAGCTCTAGCTCTCCGACTCCCTGGGGGGCACTCCCTATTATGGGCTATACGGGGATGCTCCGCCCAAAAGGTGTTCCTTTTTTAGGCTGGGGGTATTTACAGTGCGACCACCTCAACATGGGCCACCCGAGGATTTTCAGCCAATCAGAGACCGATCCTTAAACAAAGAATTGGGCATGCGGACCTCACGGGAAACTGTATCATTTTTCGAAAGAAATTTGCTTTCATATAACCAAATTCATGACCGTTTGTTTAATTTTCACCCGTTAATGTTCCCTTCCCGAAAACAGTCAAAAAGTCAAAATTATGTCTGTTCAGCTCAGAATCAATCAGGCTGGTGGACTTTTCGATAACGGGAGAAATTTGTCTCACTTTATTCAAGAAAGGGTCTTGGATCTGCATCACAATGGGGCATCTCAGCGCCAGATTGCTCAAGAACTTGGAACCAGCCGTCATTTTGTTCAGAATGGCTTACTCGACTACGATTTAACCAACTCGTGTTTTCAGGCTCCAAAAGGTCACAGAGGGCGCACCGTTCTCGCGCCAAATGCAGTTGAGTGCATTGAAATTGAAAAACTTTGTAAACCAAAAATAAAAAAAAAAGATCCTTTCGTCGAGAACGAAGTGTTTTACGGAAAAATTGGAACCCTCAACGTGTAGTTTAGAGAAATCCCAGCCGCTTACGAGGATGATTTTTTCCGATACGCAAGCGCTTCCGATAACGGGATACTTGTTTCTCTTTTTGTTTTGCAACTGAATTTTTTAGATCCAGATCGAAAATAATTTCTTGTTGTAGAAGTACAGTGGAATCCCGATTTTTCGAATACTTTATTTTTCGAAACTCCCTATTATTCGAACCGAAACTCGTTTCCCTTGGATTTGGTTCAGTCGTTACCACCTTCGATTTTTCGAACCAATTTCCGTTTCCCTTGGAGGTTTGAAAAATCGGGATTCCACTGTAAAATCAATAGCTTTTGCAATTTAGCCGTAAAGAAAACTCGCAAAGTTTTCGAAGACGGCCAGAAATTTAGGATCGAAATTAACTAATCAAAAAATGATACAGTTTCCCGTGAGGTCCGCATGCCCAATTCTTTGTTTAAGGATCGGTCTCGGATTGGCTGAAAGTCCTCGGGTGGCCCCGGTTGAGGTAGTTGCACTGTAAAAGGGTAGGGATTTCACGAGTTGAAGTACAGAAAATGGAACGGAAAACAGCCATTTAGGTATTCAAAATATCGTCAACAGACCCACGTTATTGTTTGGTCCACAAGTTTATTTCAAGGTTATAGTAAAGAGATGCGGTGTGCGGTCTACTGTAGCTATATGAAAGGGGTACCATTTTCTATGGAAGGTATACGAAAGACTTACCTTTTCTGTCAAAAAAAGGGTTTGGACCTCGGGGAAGGGGAGCATACCCGTACAAAACTTTGTTGAGTCCCCACCGGGCTCCGCCTTAGAGAGGTGTCCGCCTCTTACGAAGTTTAGTTACAGACATGTACAAACAAGTGAAATTCGGCCAGAACCAGCAAACCACTGATGCCTACCTTACAGGGAAGTCCGCTTTGAGAGAGTTAACTGGACAAAGCCATAGGAACTGACGTTTTACCACTTTTATAAAATCGCCAAAGAATGATTTATAGATGGATTTATAGTGTTGGTTTCGAAGCATAAAACACACATAAGTGTTTTATTAAAAGAAGTTTATCTTGTGCTCGGTACGTAGAGTATTTTCACACCAAGTAGTCCCAAAATCGTTGAATGAGACCCACCAAACTTGTACTTTATGAGGACATTTTTAGTTTTAAAGATTGTAGTCGATTAATATCCAAAATGGTAAAATACACGACTGCTATCACAAATCTTCATTTTCAGTTCAAGGATATAACGTTAAAAAAGCGGTCGAAAAACCAAAACACGCTCCTGCTCATTTCGATCCAGTGATTTGGCAGCCGCACTGGATCCAGATTCACCGCTATACTCACAAGTGCCTGGTTACACCATGACCACGTTTATGAATCAATAGGACAATTTTTCGTGACTCACCAAGCTACTTTATAAAACAGCCCTATATAGTTGAACTATTGTAAACTTATTAAATAGGGTATTCACTCCTAACAGATACACGCTAATGCTGGATTGTTGGAAAGAGGATCCAGATGAACGACCGACATTCGCCGAACTGATAACTACATTGGAAGAGATGATGACGGCTGACACTCCTTATTATGATTTCAATCTAGTAGATGAGAAAGAGCCATATTACGATGACGCATTTCCTAGCACCAGCAAAACCGTGGAACTTGAAACTCAGATGTAATTGTTCCAGGAATCAGTTGATATCGAGTCTTCGTAATTTAATTTTTAACTAAGCACGTGCACCATCGTTCAGGTCAAGCGGGCTAAAGGGAAATAAAGTGCTTGTCCGCCTAGAACAGTTCTAGCTATCGAGAGTACTGACTGTTAACCAGTTTCACTTTGGAAAGCCAGACCTTACAAGAGGTAAACGATTCTAGTAAATTTGCTTCCTGTATTATTATTATAAATACCCTGCACATAATTAGCAATTCTACATTATACTGAATTGTACGCGCATTTTGATTGGTCATTACCTATGATCTATTAGAGTACAAACGCACAGCTGACGTCATGGAGAATTTGTTTTCTCTGTTTTGTCCAACATGGCGGACAGTTTTGAAAATGTGGACGACATTATTCCGGAAAGGGCATCGAAAAAATGTTTAGAAGAAGCTATTGACAATCAAGAATTTGACGAAACCGAAGCGAAAAGTAGTTTTGTTAACGTGGAAAATGCTGAAATTAGGAAAAAAAAAACCTCCAACAGTCATGACCACAGTAAAGTGCTACGAGACTAGTGTTCCTTCCTCCTGCTCTATTGAGTCATGGATGCACGCCAGACGTTTTCTAAGCATGAAAGAAGTATGAGTCGCAGAATGCCTATAGGTTTTATGTGTGCTTAGTAAACCTCTCAAGTACGTCGATAACTCAATACCACACAGCTGTGCCGTTTACCATTTGTTTTATAACATAATCTAAACAGAGAAACAGCATCTGTCTTCAGTGGAGGTACTGACGTGCATGTATGTCGTCGTGTTCTCGTGCGTGCGCTATATGGCGTACATAAATCATCATTTATCGGTGACAAAACAGTGTAAGTTTATTTGTTATTTTCCGTCTCCAAGTAGATTGTAGTTTCTAGCAATTTTGTGGTTAATAAAGCTGAATATTAGCGCATACCGTTCTGAGCGCGCGCTATAGAGCGTATGCACTCACGTGGCAAGCAGCTATGCAAATTTATTGGAACAAAAGAAAGTGTTAACATAAGAAAAGCGTTCAAATCCCACAGGATTGTTTTGGTACACCAACATGGCCGCCGTTCTATTGTTTTGGTACACCAGTATGGCCGCCGTGACGTCATGTGCATACGCTCTATAGCTTTCGCCAGCTTGCACCCATGGGCAAAATAGCAGATGCTTAATTTAGCGCGCGCTTTACTTTAGATATGTTATAACATCGTTTTCATAGTTTTTTCCGAGCCTTTA
>JAJGOT010000759.1:150000-155000 GCA_022457155.1 Cladopsammia gracilis | reverse complement strand
AGCAGCCAAAAAGCTCTCTGCTGTGCCAGGGCTTAAGGTCAGAATCTCAACGGGTTTTCATTCAAGTTGTGCCGCTTTCCTTGCCATTTAGGGACTGTGCAATAATTAGCAGGAGGGGGAGGGGTAGTTGCGAAACGGGAAAGAAATGGTTAAAAATTAGACTTCCCTCCCCCACTACGATACTGAAGAAAAAATAACTATCATCCCAGCTCCCCAATACCTAAAACAATTAAGACGTAGGGTGGTACGAACAGGGTAAAAGAACGTATCTTGTACCATTCTATTTACCTTTTTCCATTTCTTTTAATAATTTAGTATCACCAAGGATAACGAACTATTTGTAGCTATATAAGAAAATAAATTATCATATACCAAATTCCAAAGAAGAAAAATTTAGCGATCAATTCTTGATTCATTTCGTGTAAGACACGATAATTTGTTCTTCATTGTAGTGCAGTTCCCTTAAAAAGAAAACTTTATATAACTTATATTCAGTTTTGTTCGACTTGTTGGATAGCTTCATGTATTTGCCTCGAGTACCGATTGGTCAGTTTTTAACAAACGAAAGGGCAAACTGATCCTTACAACAGAAGCAAAAGCAAATAAAACAAAATAAACGTGGAATATAATTATGCCCATATTATGGACATTATTACATTCCACTTTTATTTTGTTTGCTTCTGCTTCTGTTTTTATTCCGTAAGGATCAGTTTTCCGTTTCGTTTGTTTCATTTTAAGTATTTAACTGATCAAGGTCTGGAAACCCAGATACGACCATTCTCAACGGTTTGCTGCGGTGATCGTGCATTCTGTTTTCTTTTTTGCTTTTAACCCTTTTCAGCCTGGGCGTTTTTTTTGAGTTTCTGAGCTTGGTGGGGGGGGGGGGGGGGGGGGAGGGGGGGGAGGGGGGGGGGGGCGTAACTTCAAGGACATTAAGGCTATGACAATGAATGAAACCTAGAGGGTTAATAGTACGTCCAAAACTGTCTCCATTGCGGTCCGCACAATGGGACGATGACGTAGTTATTAGGTAATTAGTTATGCGGCCGCCATCTTGGATCCGCCATCTTGGATTTCTGAATTTTTTTAAAACCTCTTAAAAACCGTCCAAATTCACCCAAAATTAATGAAAACCAATAAAGAAACGCTAAATGACGTAAAAATACAAAAGTTATACCAATAAACATTGTTTTTCTTCGTTCAAAGGTATAAATATGCAAATTTCAAAAACATGGCTGTCAAAATCTTGTTGCCATGGAAACATCAAGTCACGTGATCAAAAAATTGTCGTTTGAAATTGTTGCCAGATAAATGTTTGGAAAAGTCACAAACTTTGATGGCGTTTGAATACATACATACAGGCCGAATAGGGTTTACACATGTACTTGAACACCGCTCTAAACTATTATAAATAATAAATATTGCAACTGCTTGCAAATTTGCCTTTTACTTTTAGAATAAAAACGTTTCATTTTGAAAGCAAGGAAGGTTTAACAGAAGTTAAAGGGGGCAGTGCCACGAGGATTTGGTGTCATTACAAAAACCAAAGAAATGTTTGGTATTGGCAGAAACTGAACAATAATGGTGCAGTTTTATGATACGTTATCACCCTAGTGTACCAAAACTGTCGCTAAGTATCCCTGGTCATAGACGGATTGGGTGCGAATGTCAAGTTCGAACATTTTCGATTCCAAGCCTAGAACAGACCACTTCAAAAATTGGTTGATAACTTTCTCTTGGTGAATAAGTATTATTTTGTAAATAAATAGAAGTATTGAAGCATGGTTTTGACCCAAACGGTCAAGATCTTCACGGACACTGCCCCTTAAACATACTTGACAACTTGGGCTACTCACCCCCCAAACACCCTTGGGCATTGCCAATAACACTTAACTAATACTTATAACGCCTTATAAACCTAGGAGCGCTTCCTTTTACTGCTCGGAGAAAGGAATTTCCAAGGACACAGTGGCTACTGGGCGTTTGACATAAACTCTTAGTTGCCGCATCAACGCTCTTTTTCGCCTTCACTCTCTTCTTTACATACCGCGTAAACTTCAAACACTCGCTACAAACTCGTCTCCAACGAGAATCTGAGGAGATAGATCTGGACGAGATGTTTTGGCGGGACGAGGGCACATGCCAAAATCATACAAGACTTTGCGTGTGTGGTTGCTATCGCTCCATCCATGACTCTTAGACCTTTAGGAACGTATCCAAAGTCCGAGAAATCTTCCATTATCCCTGGGCATAAATTCTTGTCGCCAGAAAGCAGGTCTTTGGCCAATTGCACAAGGTTTCCACTTTCCTCTACCCTTCCAGACTGTATGATCAAATACTCGTAGATCGGACATTGGAGACTCCAGTTTCCATCTCCATACACGATGAGACGAACAGGCTGGAATGGTCCTGTCTGATGAGTAAATGTATGGAGTTGTGAAGGATACACAACAAGGACACGTTCCGGAAAAACGGCGAGAGGATACTCCGCATCCTCAACAGGTGAGTGTTTCTTCGTGAGGTGCAGTATCTTACAATTGAATCCAGCGGCTGAAAGGTCGCTTTGCCATTTTTCCAATAAGAAAGCAACACTAGATTTTGTTTTGTCCTGTAATTTCTTTCGCAGTATACTCTTCATTTCGACCCGCTGAACGACGGGGTTCGGATCAGCATTGACATCGACACTCGAGCTCGTGGCTTGCTCGACACAGGAGAAATTCAAAGACCTCTTTGAATGTTTTAAACCTTTATTTTCGGGACAATCTAAACAGTCCCCCATTTCTGTAAACCATGGGCTCCTGTGAAAACCTTTTGCAAAGCTTACATTAGTTTGATCAAGATGGCTCGCATCGAAAAAGAACAAAAGTCCAGTGAAGTTATTTATTAACAGCTCTTAAAGGTTACCAGGTTTCCTCGGCTGGAATTGTCAATCGTGGACCGAACTTTCAAGAATATACGAGAAATGATTTATTCGAAAAGGGAATCGGCTTCCATTAGCTTTCACCAACATTTTTTTTTGATTTTAAGTGCGGACGCAGGCGAAAACAGCCCAATTTCGCGGGAAATCGAAACTTGAGACTGTTCTAAAAATAAAAAGATACGAGCAAAGGTTGACTCAAGGATATAGTCCGTATGGAGGCTCCGGGTGATGGGCTCCTGGCCTGGGCTTTTTTAAAATCCTGAGCCTGGGGGGGGGATTCCCCCCCCCCCGCACAATGGAGTGATGGCGTCATATGACGTAGTTATTAGGTAATTATTTATACGGCCGCCATCTTGGATTTCTGAAATTATTCAAAACCTCTTAAAACCGTCCAAATTTCGCAGACTAGGGTTTTCCGATTTAGCGGAAACGGAAAGACTTTTTCCGCCTTGCTAGCTAATTGACGATAAAAATGTGGTGTTGGGTCATTTTGCACAATACATTTTCAGTTATTCATTGTCTATTTTCTGTTGAGATATTTGACAAGGGAAAAGACTTTCTAAAGCAAATACAATAGGTTGTCGCAATTTCAAAACAATTAAAGCCCACAAACCTAACAGATCCATAATAAGTCACGTGCACTGACTTTATATCTGATGAAAACATTCATATCAACCTAGCAGTAATCACAGCTTATGGAGACGTGTTCGAAGGAATTTCCGGCGGAAATGAGCCCCTGGAAAAAACGAAAGGGGCGGTTATTTGGAAGACCGTCTATCAAAAAATCTCAGATTTTACTGCACATAAACCACAGGACAACCAGCACGGAATTAGGAGTGAGTTCTTCGAACGCGATTAGTATGTGGTGTTTTAATAGATATAAAGTCACTGCACCTGACGTATTAATATTAATTATCAAAATATCAACTAACACAACAAATGGTGACTGAATCTTTAATATTCTTTCAATAAACTTTGAACTTCACATTTGCCGCATCTAATCCAAATGAGAAAACTCCGTTGTTCTTGCTCATTTACATTAGTTCGAAACATGTGAAGCTCAAAGTTTTGAATTGATAATTAACGTTAATGTCCCTTTTCAGTAGTCATTGAACGGCAAATATCAACAAGGAACGTAACTAAACAAAAGTGAAGCGACTATAATGTTACCAGTATCCAATTGTTGAATTTTTGCGTTCAGCTGAAACCACGTGAGTTCATCGCAGGAATTCTCTGTCGCTAAACAGCAAAAAATCATACACCACTTACTAAGCGAGTTGTCTTTAGAATAGCTCTGTTTGGCAGGTTCCTCTTTTCATCTTCAGAATTTTCGGCTCTCAAAACGTACGACAACAACAAGCAATGTTGACTCCCTTGAGCCAGAGCTCGTATGAGACAAAAGCTGTTTTTTTCGTATGCTAATTTCTTTCTTACGCAACGGATTTTTTCAATTTCTTTTGTTTTCAGCACGAACTGCACGTGCTATGCTTCAACTTCCTGGCAATTTGCATACGGTACACATTTGTATACGAACAAACAATGCTACTTTCTAGCGTTCCTACATGTACTCTGAATTCCATTGTGTCATTCTAACAAAGGAGACTTGAATAATCACATTCCGGTGAGGCTCAGCCTGCTCGTAAAAGATTATTATGGTATTTTTCATTGTTTCTGGAGTGGGCGGTTTTTTTTTCATGCGACTGTCATTTCGACTTCGACTGAGTTGATTTAACCTTCATACGTTCTTTTTTCTACGTCCACCTTGATTATCTTGCCCCGTGAGAACATTGTCAAGTACCAGACCACAGTTAGATAAAACCTTAGTAGCGCTCTCTCGAGAAAACAAGGCATCAGTTCCTAAACCGACAACTTATCCAGATTAAAATTATTATTTCCACAGTCAAAAAACTTTCGAAATGCCGACCGAGTATATGATAGAAATCTGCATCCCTGCCAAGCTCTGACTGCAACGACTTCTTCGGTTTCCTCAGAGGTATAGAGATACCAAAGCCGCGAAACCGGGAACGGAAACAATACTACAAATTCATGATACAATTTAAAATTGCCTGCAGCCTAAAAT
>JAJGOT010000759.1:142500-145000 GCA_022457155.1 Cladopsammia gracilis | reverse complement strand
AAGCTTGTCGGCAATTAAACAACAAAGAAGGGCATTGTATTGTCGTTCTTTTGTGTTCTAATTTTCTATTGTTTTAACAAAAGAAAATATATCGCGCATGGTATAATAAAAATGAATAAAGTTCTGTCCGTGAAAACGCATAAATTTTTTAAACTGCTTAACGTGGTCAGTAAACAAATTACCTACAGGAATGTTAAGCGAGAAAAACCGCCTCGTGAAAACACAGCCAATGAGAATTCTATTGTAGTTCGCCGACTCGCTTAACTTTAAGCGAGTTGGACAAGCAACTGTTTTCACGAGATTTCCGACTGTCACTCGCTCAGCGACTAGAAAAAGGTGGTGACTAGAATGGATACTCCAAAATCAGGTTGGACACCTTATTGAGACTTATATAACGGAGTAACTAGTTAGCTTTCAGTTGAGGTTAGGGGCAGCAGTTTATATAGTTAAATTTAGGACTAAGCAACCCGAGAAGCTAGGTGGTACAGTGGTACGGTAGGCTATGTAAGCCTAAGCCTAGCTGAGGTCACAGGTTCAATCCTGAGTGGGGATTTTAGATTTTCTTTTTTACACTTAAAAATTTATTGAAAATAAATTGTAAGTGTCGACATTACGTTATATAATTCTCAAAAAGTGTCCGAGGTGATCCAACCTGATTTTGGAGTATCCATTCTAGTCACGACCCTAGAAAAATCGCTCGTGAAAACACGGCCAGTAAGGTCTACCCCTTATTTGAGAGCGTACTTGACCAATGACAGTACAGCCTTGTAGCTTAAAGCACGTGGGCGTCCAAATTGGAATTCCACGGGGAACGAGCTCTCTGCGTCTGGAGTCACGGGCGACTTAAAAAGGACTCTCAAGTTATCAAGTTTACTTTAGCTGTTGTATTTGAAGGCTTATTTCAAGCCGACTTAGGGTAAAAAAAATTTTTTTCGAGAAAAAGATTGTAGTCTAATTCTCAGGCTTTGCAAATTAAAAACACAGCCATGCGCGCATTCAATACTCATGAGTTACAAAAACATGTTTTTAAGACGAGCACGAATAATTTTCCAAAAATTAACAAAAAGTGAGCATAGTGTTACATTAGGCTCTAAGACGATTGTTTTCTGAATTAAGTTCAAATAAAATTTGACTTGATAAGAAAAATTATTTTTACTATCGACTTTACGTTTACGCATATCGCACTTTAGTCCTGCATCTTTGTTTATCAAGCTAAACAAATGCGTACCAACTTGTGCTCGCAAGTAATTTGCTTCCAAACAGAACTTTGTTTATCAAGCTAAACAAATGCGTACCAACTTGTGCTCGCAAGTAATTTGCTTCTAAACACGCACGCTGTGCGCAGCCATGCCTGGAAATCTGTTGTCTCGTCTTTCCAAAGTAGATCTCAAGTCTCCTTGATTTTCAAGTGCACTTCAAGCGCACTTTGGTTCCTAGTGTGAACCGGCCTATAGGTTTTATGGAGAGCATAAACACACGACGTGTTTCCTTTCTCCATTTGAAATTGAAAGTCGACCTACGCAGGTCTACAAATTCAACAAGAAGCCAAAAATTACCGCGTAAGCGAAGATGATTGACAGATCGGGAAAGTTAACCTGCACTAAACTACCTAGCGAGGTGGTTTAAATAAACCTAACCCGGTTAAAAAAATCTATTGTTACTCGTGGCGAAGCACACGAGTTGTAAATCCGGCGTTGACTTTTCTTGTTTTTTTTTCGTGTCACATTAGCGCATGCAAATTTATGCACGCATATTTAAGTCGATATCGACGACTATATGGCTTTCGGCCATGAAATACATACCGTAAAATCTCTCCGTGTGTGTACTCGAGAAGCAAGATAAAGAACTACTGCGTACAACTGCACACTTTCAAGACAATCCAAGGCGTTCATGGATGGATAGGACCGTTTGATATTGTGTTCGCCGCTTATTCTAGTGGGATTTCTGCTCTGGCAAGTTCTGTGTTTTATATATTAAACTTGCCATTTGCTTAGCGATCGAGCTCCGGGTCGAGCTTAAGTGTCAGCTACTGAATCTAGTGAATGCAGTGTTGTCTTACTTTTAAACCCGTGTATACGTGAAAGCATGATGAACAGGTTATCGGCAAGGGTGTTTAAATAAAATTCACTCTCTCACTCACTCACTCGCTCCTTCCATCAGCTGTAAACTTAGTGAGCAAATGCTTTGTTACGAACACGTTTCGTAACAGGAATTCCACGTGAATCCAACGATAACAATAACAAGAGGCTCCTAGCAGCCTTTACTCATGCGCATGCGTAAGTTAGTTTTATGATATATTTTAAACATGATAAACATAAATAAACATAGATAAACATGATAAGAAGATGTCCGACATGGCGAAGAGTACTCTTTTCGTTCAGTCATCGTTCCTGCAAACCACGTTGTTTACTATTGATTGTTTTGGAAATGAAGGCTGTACCACAATGAAGGGAATGATTCTTCTAAGTCTTATATATACCAAACATGAACATTGCTAATG
>JAJGOT010000759.1:0-137500 GCA_022457155.1 Cladopsammia gracilis | reverse complement strand
TCATATCTCGTTACCATAGCAACCGATTGTTGCCAAACTTCACCAAAATGTGTCTCAAGGATAAATGAACAGCTACTGAAAACGGCATGTGCTAAACGTAAATGGTCTTGAAAATATCGGAGAAAAACCTTAAGGGGGGGTGGCAACCACCCCCTCCCTTGTACGTCATCACATTTGTAGGCGTACACCACATTACATAAAAAAAATTGCAACAAGAGCAGCTGAACGCACACTAATCAAATCCTTCTTTCTCGCAATCAACCAGAGCATTCCCCTTACTTTTTTACACACAATTTCAAATGGAATCAAACTACTGTGAGATGAAACTGCATACCCGAAGCGCATCGTTTTCTTTAGATATTAGCCAATTATGTCGATGGTATGTTCTTCACTGTATTTATAATCCCCAAAACTTCATCTCCGAAAATTGCTAAAACGCTCTCATAGAATTTATTCAATCTTTGCCAAAATCGAGACGGCTATTATGCGATGGCAAGTAAAAAAATGTCATGGCGTCATTGCGTTGCTATGGCAACTCCGATGTCAATATAACACTGGTTTTGACAATTTTTCATCGTTATCTAATACAGTTGTGGTGATGGTTTCTCTATAGCATTGTTAATAGCGTCGTAGTTGGGATTATCGCCCCCCCAAAAAATCCCGTCGAGCCACCTTAAGCTGCCTACAGGCAATAAATAAGCCAAAGCTATTTTTGATCGCATCCGCGAATTTTTCCATCATCTTCGATTTTTACAGACATTTACCCTTATAGTATACATGTTTATGACATGCTAAATGAATACAAGTGAGTAGGCTGAGGGACCAACCAGCTATACAAGCTTTATTTGATTTAGGAACAAGAACATGCGAATCAAAAATGTTTATAATTTTCGTTTTATAATAAGTATCATTACCACGGTATTAAACAATACCTAGACTAACGAGCCGCAAGTCTTTCAAAAAAAACCGCACGATGCCCGGAAACATGTTCTCCAAACCGAGTGCGTGTTAGTCAAATAACTTCCCTGGAGATTAAGAAAACGAATATACACTGTAATCAAAGGCTCCTAAGAGCCAACCCGTGAATATGAAATGCTAACGCGTAACGCAATATTTCGGTAAGCATATGTTTTCACACTGATACGGTTCAATATATATATATATATATATATATATATATATATATATATATATATATATATATATATATAACTTAGCACAAGCATGTAAAAAAGGTCCATGATTGGAAATTTCTCGGTAAGTTATACTCTAACACAAGAGAAAACACTTTTTTCTTAAAACACCTATATTTCGGCAGCGTACAGCTGCCTTCATCAGGGTGAATGGCTGACAAGGCGTTACACGCGATAAAAACCGTTACAACCGTTATATGTGCGCGCTAATCAAAAAAAAATTTTTTAAACTGCGCGCGCTACAACAGCTAAATACAAATGCTGCTAAAACTGCTATTTTTGCGCGCGAAGTCCCCGATTTTGGCTATAAAAAAAATCGCTCTCATTCAGACCGTGGGGTCTGAGTGTCTTCAGTTTGTAAGCCCATTGACCCTCCTTATCCGTCAGATTTTCCGTTCTGTCCACTCTGTCTATTAACTGAACTGACATATCCTCCAGACCCCCATGACCCGCACTAAAAAAATGCCTGTATAAGATCTCATCGTCTAGCCTCTCTTCGGGCGTCATTCTACCATGCAAATTCAGTCGACTACGGTGGTTGTTAAATCTGAGTCGAAATTTGGTGGAAGTCGAACCCACATATTGCTTGCCACATGTTTTACAAGTAAGCAGATAAACCACATTCGTGCTATTACAGTTCAAACTGTAATTTATGGTGTATGACTTGCCCGTGTTCGTACTCTCGAAAGTGTCCCCCATCTTGAGAAGCTTGTCCTTCCTACATATCCTGCAGTTCTTCGAGGCACATTGCTTGTTCCCGCTATCCCTGATTGTAATTTCCTGTTTAACTTTAGCGTGCACTAAATAGTCTTTAAGACTCTTGGGCCGACGAAAAGCCACCATCGGCTGTTCCTTGATTGCTTTCTTGCATCTCTCTGACGCATGTAGCACGGGGTGCAGATCTCTCAGGATTTTTCCAATGTTTGGAAGACCGGGATGATACGTTACGACGAACGGAATCCTTTCATTTTTTCTGCTTGTTTCTCTTGGCGTTAAAGCCTCGTCCCTTGTTATTCTTTTCGCTCTGTTTATCTGTCTCATAACAAACGATTTCTCATATCCTCTAGCCACTAAAAACTCGGTCAATCTCTTGGCTCTGTCGTCAAAAAATTCTTCTAAAGAACAAATACGACGTAGTCTCAATGCTTGGGCATACGGAATCCCCTCTTTACATCCTCTCGGGTGACAAGATCTTAAGTCCAGATACTGGTGTTTGTCAGTGGGTTTAACGTATAAGTCGGTTTCTAGCTTCCCATTTCTATTCAAGACTAGAATGACGGTAGAATGACGCCCGAAGAGAGGCTAGACGATGAGATCTTATACAGGCATTTTTTTAGTGCGGGTCATGGGGGTCTGGAGGATATGTCAGTTCAGTTAATAGACAGAGTGGACAGAACGGAAAATCTGACGGATAAGGAGGGTCAATGGGCTTACAAACTGAAGACACTCAGACCCCACGGTCTGAATGAGAGCGATTTTTTTTATAGCCAAAATCGGGGACTTCGCGCGCAAAAATAGCAGTTTTAGCAGCATTTGTATTTAGCTGTTGTAGCGCGCGCAGTTAAAAAAATTTTTTTGATTAGCGCGCACATATAACGGTTGTAACGGTTTTTATCGCGTGTAACGCCTTGTCAGCCATTCACCCTGATGAAGGCAGCTGTACGCTGCCGAAATATAGGTGTTTTAAGAAAAAAGTGTTTTCTCTTGTGTTAGAGTATATATATATATATATATATATATATATATATATATATATATATATATATATATATATTTTTTTTTTTTTCTTTGTGATGGTCAAGAAGCCAACTCCAATTGGACTTTCAGATGTTTAATTGCTCGACGTTTCGGCCGTCGCGGCCTTCCTCAGGAGCTTATACTAGTGTTACAACATTTGAAATTTGTGTCAACGGAAACGTATGTCAGTTAACATAACGTAATACAACAAAACAAAACAAACCTTGCTCGCGCGCGTTTAGTTGGCTTCTTGACCATCACAAAGAAAAAATAGTTTACAAAACTTCAAGTCCCCACGGTCGCTACAGTGATCCTCCAAATTTGGACTACTTAGGGAGCATTGTCTGAGGGACCCATCACAAAAGTTAACGGAATTATATATATATATATATATATATATATATATATATATATATATATATATAGGCTGAATAAAAAGGTTTACACAAACGGTGAACTCTTCAGCAGAAGGATCCAAGGATACGACGCCACCACGTGAATTTGTAGATAAGTATAATAAAAAAAACGATGGGGCGAACTTCTTACTGGTCCTGACTGGTTTTAACGTTTCGGCCTTCGGCCTTCTTCAGAAATTACAAAGAATTAAAAACTAAAAACTAAAAACTATGTACAATGATTAAGTTATACAAGTTGTGACTTATATACATTAAGCTACAAAAACAAAGGAAAACGAGGTTACGTAACATAACAAAAGAACTAAATAACAAGGAAAAATTTAACGCTAAAAATAACATACATGATGTGATAAAAACCTTAATTCATGATTGAAAGAAAGAAAACTCCCTATCGAGGGCCCCCGAATAATCATATAGGTCACTGTCGGAATGACAGGACCAACACGTCTTACCAAGTGCCCCCGACAGAACGTTGAAACACAGAACAACTACAAACAAAGAATAAAACAAGGAAAAGAAAAAGACAATCCTATTATTGCAAGATACGTGCGTTAATTATTGTAGTTAATGCGGTTTTTTGATCTAAATTCACGTCTCTTGTTAAGGCCATGCGGATTGAGCGTAAACAATTGGGTTGTCCAATAAGCCTCCCTAGTGAGCAACAATTGGTCAAGGTGAAATGTATTTTGAAATGATCTAATTTGTTCGATAAGAATAAAGCTAATTTGTGAAATATCATGTTCAGAACTATTAAAATGTACCGCCAATTCACATGTTCTCCTATTATTGAGCATGCTAGATTTGTGGTTTCTGAAACGGACTTTAAATTCGGTGGATGTAGAACCTACATACTGCAAATTGCATTTATTGCAGGTGGCCAAATAAATCACATTTTTGGACGAACATGACAAACTTTGGCGAATAGAATAATAACGACCTGTGGCAGAACTCTGGAATTTCGAATCTTGAAGTAAAAATATTTTGCAAAGGTCGCATCTTTTATCACATTTAAAGCAACCCCCCTCTTCTTCATTAAAATTTTCATCCGTAACAGACCGAAATTTAGATGGTGCTAAAATTTCTTTGAGATTTTTGATTCGGCGATAAGCTGGAAAAATAGATTTAGCTGGAAAAATTTCATTTATAAGGGGTGAGGAATGTAATAAATGAAGGTGCTTTCAAATGACGTTACGGATGTCAGGCAAAATTGGATTGTAATCAAGAACCAGAGGAAAGACTTTCTTGTCAGATTTAATCTTTTTGTTTAAAAGTTCTGATCTTGGAATACTAAGAGCCTTGTCGAACTGTTTGTTAACTAAGTCCACAGGGTAATTTTGAGATTTTAAGTAACCTTTATATTCATCACATCTATTTTGCAAAAATTCGTCAGTAGAACAATTGCGCTTAATCCTTAAATGTGATAAAAGATGCGACCTTTGCAAAAGATTTTTACTTCAAGATTCGAAATTCCAGAGTTCTGCCACAGGTCGTTATTATTCTATTCGCCAAAGTTTGTCATGTTCGTCCAAAAATGAGATTTATTTGGCCACCTGCAATAAATGCAATTTGCAGTATGTAGGTTCTACATCCACCGAATTTAAAGTCCGTTTCAGAAACCACAAATCTAGCATGCTCAATAATAGGAGAACATGTGAATTGGCGGTACATTTTAATAGTTCTGAACATGATATTTCACAAATTAGCTTTATTCTTATCGAACAAATTAGATCATTTCAAAATACATTTCACCTTGACCAATTGTTGTTCACTAGGGAGGCTTATTGGACAACCCAATTGTTTACGCTCAATCCGCATGGCCTTAACAAGAGACGTGAATTTAGATCAAAAAACCGCATTAACTACAATAATCAACGCACGTATCTTGCAATAATAGGATTGTCTTTTTCTTTTCCTTGTTTTATTCTTTGTTTGTAGTTGTTTTGTGTTTGAACGTTCTGTTGGGGGCACTTGATAAGACGTGCTGGTCCTGTCATTCCGACAGTGACCTATATGATTATTCGGGGGCCCTCGATAGGGAGTTTTCTTTCTTTCAATCATTAATTAAGGTTTTTATCACATCATGTATGTTATTTTTAGCGTTAAATTTTTCCTTGTTATTTAGTTCTTTTGTTATGTTACGTAACCTCGTTTTCCTTTGTTTTTGTAGCTTAATGTATATAAGTCACAACTTGTATAACTTAATCATTGTACATAGTTTTTAGTTTTTAGTTTTTAATTCTTTGTAATTTCTGAAGAAGGCCGAAGGCCGAAACGTTAAAACCAGTCAGGACCAGTAAGAAGTTCGCCCCATCGTTTTTTTTTATTATACTTATATATATATATATATATATATATATATATATATATATATATATATATATATATATATATACGTTTATATATATATTTATATATATATTTATATATATATATATATATATTTATATATATATATATATATATATATATATTTATATATATATATATATATATATATATATATTTATATATATATATACGTTTTATATATTACACGTTTAATTTTAAAACAAATATATATATATATATATATATATATATTTGTTTTAAAATTAAACGTGTAAGGATTTTCGACAAACGCAAAAAGAAAAATTCAGTACATCACTTTCATAATGTTCAGTCTGAAGAACAAAGAAAAAAAACCTGTATCTCGGGCCGTCCGAGTGCCATTCCGCGCGCTTATCCACTCGGCCATCGTGATCAGCGACATAGAACATGATAAATTTAATTACTTCAAGGTAGATACGCATCAAAACCCGTGTATCGCTTGAATAATCCTTTTACATCGATTTTAATGTTGCATTAAAGACTCCAAATGCGAAACATCTTTAAGCATATTGTTGTTTATATTCGTTTACAACAAATTAGTTACTGTTATCGTTGGATTCACGCTGTTCTTTCTACGAAACGCATTCATAACAAAGCGAGCGAGCGAGTGAGTGCTCATTTGCATATCTCTCCCATTACCGATAACCCATTCATTACGTATGCGCGTATTCACGGGTTGAAAACGAAGATATAAAACAGAAAACGAATGATTGACGATAATGTCTTTTTTATTGTTGTGTAGCAGGATTCTAGTATCAATCAAACTTCAAAACCTTTTCAAAAATATACACAACATTTTGTTCTAACTCGTACACAACAAATGGAAGACATCTTGGATTTTATCTGATTTTTTTTAGCTTGGAATACATTGCAGTGTGAAGTTGCTTTTCTTTTTCTTTTTAACATTAGACGAACTAGGCAATTACTCAGGAGGAAATTCAACGATTGATAAGTTCATAGCGGAGTACTCGCCGGGCCGAAGGCCCGGCTGCGCAGCCCTATACTCATAGAACCTATACCCGTCATTTTTCATGGTCATGGCTGGTGGAATGTTTCGCGGGCGCGTGCGTGTGCGGCCCGCCGCCGCGACCCGGGTTGGGCACGGCTAGCTCGCTGGCGCGTATGACGTCGCAAAACATGCGCGTGTGACGCCACACAACATCCGGAATCTTGAGATTTTGTTTTTCGCACGGCTACACAGCTGTCAGCTCGGCAAACACTTCTATCCTGGATGGTTTGGATATTTGCTGTGTTTAGCGGAGAAGTAAAGTCGTTATTTCCCTGCATTTTTCGCGGTTTGCTACTCAAGACAGGGATACTAATTAAAGGAAGGGTTTCACGGTTCGGCGCATGTGTAAACTATGACGTTACCCATTTAATTTCATGGTTTAGACCAATCGGAAGCGAATAGATAACTCCGGCGGGAAATTTGCCCATGAAAATGTCGCGGGAAGTCAACTGATTGAATGGATGATTATGCATACCCATGTTCGCCATGAAAGCCACCAGAGCGTAGAATAAATCCTTCGGGTCAAAGGTGTTATTCCGTGTTGACTTTGTCGGTGTTATTCGTTGAAATTTGCTGCAAATTTTGGTCATCCTTCGCTTTGCTTGGACTAATTATAGTGTGTGATTATTGAAGTAAATGTGAGTGATTTTTTAACCGATAAAATTGGTAAGAAAACGAATAAAGCATTACAATCTGTGCACACGCGCCGAACCGTGAAACCATCCCTTTAAGGGATACTCAGAGGCCTCTTTAGTGGAAAAAGAAGAGTTTTCAGGGATAAAATCTTGCTTCGACGAACTTCATAATTTTATTCAATGTGGAAAGATGCTTATTTTTATTACGGATTTTAACAACCAAAGTAGCGGAGATTGATAGAATTTTCAAGCGGGCGACTTAAAGGTAAAATAGATTACATTTTTCGATGGGAATTTATGTTGATATCAATCTGTGATTGACTTTTTTCTTTGTGAATTGTTTTTAAAACGTGCTTAAATTTAGTTGTATCAATTTCTTGAATTTCATCGAAGACAGCTCGAATGCGTTATAAATGGTACGCGTTTTGCTTTTAAACATAAACTTCTGGAGATTTCAATAAAATTTTTCGAAAGAAGATTGTGTTGTCCAATTTTTTGTGATTGTTCATTCATTAAATAGATTGAAAAGCGATTTTATGTAAACAAAACAAGACTTGAATTTTAAATATGATTTTATCTTCACTCGCGTCGCCTAATGCAAATATGTTTGTGTATTTTTTGCAATTTGATTTCCAAATCAGTTTTTCGGGCAATTTTTGACAAGCAACAAGTGTATTTTATTCGAAAAATAGTCGTGCTAGTAATTCTAGACGGAGAAAAAGTTTTTTTGTGAACTTTTGTACGGTCTAAATGTACTGTGCAGACGGTCGCGTAATTCCTCGCGAAGCGAGGTTAATAAATTTGTCGTCCCTCGGGAGCTGAGCCGCGTGAATTCGAGCGAAAAATATATATATATATATATATATATATATATATATATATATATATATATATATATATATATATATATATATATATATAAGTATATATATATATATATAAGTATATATATATATATATATATATATATATAAGTATATATATATATATATATATATATATATATATATATATATATATATATATATATATATATATATATATATATACTTATATGGTGTCCGGCAGTTGACAATGGCGTATTCATGTTTATTCATGGGGCCGTGCCGGCGGCCGTTTAATCATACTCATAGTCTGTGAAAAAATGTTTACCCTCGGTGAAACACAACCAATTACTGATGCAAATGAGAAAGAACAGCAAAGACAGCAACGCAAGTGGCTGGAAATCCTTGTCCGTGAAAATTAACCACCGAAACTCCGCTGAACGCTGACTTGAAATTCAGCGCGATCGCGATCGAGCAACAAAGAGACAACGAGACCATAGATTATAAGGGATGGACCATTAGAAAAGTGATGGGGGGGGGGGAACTTTGGAAGAGGCAAGAATTTTTTTTTGTCCACCTAAGGTGGAATTTTTTTTTTTCACTCGATGGCTGGAATATTTATTTTTTAATAGTTTATTTTTTAATTGTCCTTGGGCAGATTTTTTTTTTTTGCGATAATGCGTGGGAATTTTTTTTCCCTTAATAATTTACTGGGAAATTTTTTTTTTTTGCTTTTGCCCCCCCCCTCCCCCCCCCCCATCACTTTTCTAATGGTCCATCCCTAAAGACTTCGAACAGCCTAGGCACACCGTTTAACTAGGTTCAAACGCCTTGACAAAATGCCGCCATTAGCATTCTGATCGATCAGGAGAGGCGACACCGACTGGAAGTGTTGGGCAAAATGATTCTGTTTGTAGACGCAACGGGAAGAATAATTACACGATCAGCTAAATACTCGTGACGAATATCTTTCATACCTGATACGGTAGGGATAAGCAAACACTGATTACAGGAAAGGCTCAGAGAAGAACAACGATTAAGAAATGTAGCTCAAATCACCGGCTAAACTACTGAGGATAATCAAACACTGAAAAATAATTCTCTTACTACACACTGTAATTTGATGTTTATTGATATTCTCACTATAACGTCACTAAGGAATTCTTTAAATAATCAAAACTTCAGCATTCTTCATAAAATAGTTCAATAAGAAATAACATTCGAATGGTTTAGTAAGGAGAATTTCTGTTTACAATTTCGATAAAAACATTTTGTTAGGAAAAAACAATTTTCTGTTAGCAATCATGACCAGCTAATGTCAATGTGTGGCAACTGTATACATGTAGCTAAACACATGACACATCAACATTACTGCTTCACATTTATATTTATTGGAACGGTGATCAGTATCTTAAATATCCTCACAATATCAGTGTACAAGCAAGTACATAGATCGATTATACAAATTGAGAACCTGATGTTGTCTGTGAAAATTGAATACAAATTCACTGTAGTTATATAGCTATGTGAACTGCATTCACACCAGTAAGGAGAATGTACATCAACAAATTAATTTTGATTTCAAGATTTTTAAAGGCGCTAACTGGTCATGAAGGCCTAAATCCTGGTCTTAACCTACGAATTCTCCATCCAGGTCTCTATACATTGCTTATGGTATTTGCAGAGAATCTGTTGCTTCATCTTGAATATTCATGTTTTGTAATCAATTTTGTAATTCCCATGACCTGTTTCCAAAATATAGTATTGTTACTGCTGGGAGAATCTCATGCCACTTTCACCTTTGAGTTGTTATTTTTTGGACAACATCACTTTTCAGCAGCAGTAACCTCTCTGTGATCTTCAAACGAATACAGAATTGCGTTATCAATTGTTTGATTCCCAGTATATAGAACAAAAACTATAGTAGTATGTAAAGGGAACAGGAGATAGCACTCACAAGTTTCAAAAATGGAATTTAATTGAGACAATCAAAATAAACAGAACACCACTACATATTGTCCTGGACCCATGTCCCACAACAGTAATTAATACATCCACTTTCAGACCAATTTTCCTTCTGGCAAAAATTAATGAAGATAGGTGGGTGGGGGCAGTCCCATGGCAGTTACAGCGACCCACAGCTCAAAACCCAACCCTGACCAACACCAGCTCCCATTTATTTTATTTTAGGAAGACAGGGCACAAAGTACAAGTTAAATTGAAGAGACTGAGAACGAAAATGTCTCAACTTTAAATGAGGTCATTACCAGCAAGCAACCCAACCTCTCCATTTAAATCAGAAATTCCATCTCTCCCTCTCACATCGCTAAAATTTTGCGGTGCATCCTCCCTCGAGCTTCACGAGGTTCTGCGAGACACGTATTTCTGGTAACTGTTTTTGAGAATTGCTAAAATTTAAAAATAGCCCGGTAGTCAATCTTAATTCTTCTACTTCGAACCTTTCACCTTAGTTAAGCTTATCATCGGCTTTCTGTTCAACGTGCGACGCTGTTAGGCTCAGCCTATCTATATATATTTATTTTCTTACATGGGCACCTACATAACACATTCTTGTTATTAACATGACAGGTTCAGGATAATGAAGTTGCTATTTCTGCTACCGCTGTTGCTAATATACAGTTCTGCTCAAAGAGATCAAAGTGAGTATTCTTTCTTTCATTTACGTTCAAGTAGAATACTGAATATGCACCAAAGGGATAAAAGGATATTAGAGAATATCTTAAGTCCACACAACTAGAAATGACATTTTCGTGAAGTATCAGCTTGAAATAATAAGGGCACAGAGCAATATTTTGTTGGTTGACCGATGAGATCATTGATATCCTTGTTGCGGTACATTCCATTATCAACCATTATCGCAGCTTTTTACTGGAATCATTATGTTAAAATGGTAAAAGAAGAACTTGTTTATACGCAGGGTATTGAATGAAACGGCAGGTCTTCTGTGTAATCCAGAACTGCACTATTCCGAACTGTAACGGGGTGCAGTAAAACAAATACGTACGGAGTAATCACCCGGCCTCAGGTTCTATACCCCCGCGTTGCTCTTTCTTATTTATTCTATCCAAAACTTGCTATCGTCTGATAGAGCAAAACGTTTCTCGTTTAAATTTTTCAGAACCACTTTTTAAGGGAGTCTCACAACCTTCGCTAGTGTCCTTCGGAAAAATTTCGTACACGCGCCAGTATTAAGAATAACATGGCAAACTATATATCAATAGAAAAATTAACAAATGCAGTTTTCAATAAAAATATAATTTTAGCGACCAGGAGCCGATAAACTGCCAAGCGACCGATAACTGATTTATTGAATTTATTAGAAGTTTAAGAAACGAGTAATAGTTGTTTCTTTAACTTATTATGAAATAACGTAAAGAAATGTGTATATTAATTTTATTCCTGGAATTACAGTCAACGTTTTTCAATCACTTATAAGCGCGGTAATATCTTTCGTATTTTATCTTTGCGTTCATAGTTCATTCTAGGTCAGGTGTTAATATGTAAATATGAATAGTTTTTACCACGATGTGATATTACAAAATAGTAACTCGGGTTCAGTTTATGCTCGGAAATGCCTGATTATACTATATTTTTAAAGAATTGGTTCATGCTTAGCGTGCGTCTATCGAGTTATGGATGCACGCGGGAAGTTTGGAGAGCACGAGAGAAGCGTAAGTAGCCTCGAGCAACTCTAGCTTCTCGAGTGCTCTCCAAACTTTCCAAGTGCATCCATAACTCGATAGATGCACAGCTAAAACATGAACCAATTATTTTGTAACATAGCGAAAGGAAAAGGAAAAATATCGATCGCATGACTGAATGAAAAATGGCGCGAAAATTATTGCCGCGTATCGTACCTTGGCGAAGATGAAAGTTTACCTTGGCAAAGCTGTTCAAAGTAAACCCGCGCTTGATCTGGTAAAACGAACAAGACAATTTTCTGTAAATGTCTTCAGTCTAATAATTGGCTTTGAAATATGGTATATGCTTTATGCTTCCTTGAAAATGTTCCTAAACATTGTTTGAAGCGGATTGGAACCGAAAAATTTCACTACGCGGCTGTAGGAACTAAAACGAGCAAGTTTGTATTTTTTTCGCATCGCGGGTTGTTGTGTGCAAGTTTTGTCAAACTCAGTCTGCTCAATAGAGAAATGGTTCATGAACTGAAACGGAGACTCGCTGTGCAGTCCAAAGGCGAAGAGAGAACAACTTATGCTATCAGTAAGCATTCACTTCGCACTTGAAATATGTGGACTAAAGATGCGGGTTCTTTAGCGAATCGGGTCCGTGTCAAAACAACAACAAGAACAATGAAATTAATTTTCTAGAAAGCTGGGTGCCAAAGGAAGGGACTAAAAAGCTGCATGTATTAATTTTTGTAAGACTGCGTTGATTGTAGTGTTTTTCAAATCTGATAGCTTTTCGCTCTGTTCGGTCGCATGCTTGCTCAGTTTGTTTTTCAATTCTGAATTTAAGTCTTTACAGACACAACATTCTCTGAAATTTTACTGCTGTATTTCATGTTGTCTGTTGTTTAATAATAGTAAGTTATAATTTCCGTAGAAAACCTTGGTTTGTGAAATTTTAGCGTAGCGTGGCAGGGACGGAATTGACCGAGGGCACCCAACCCACAAAGCCCTTCGGGAACGCGAGCCGCAACGTGCAGGGCGGGGTTGTGTACTCAGCTTTTTGCAAGCGTATTTTTGATGTTCAACAAGCGAGTGTTCCTGTGTGAAGTTTTTACCACAGTATTCACAAGGATTATAACTCAAAGACCCTTTGTGTTTCGCAAAGATAGCACTTTCATTTGCCAGAGAGCTTAATTTCCATCGTAGATCGATTCTGTGGTGTAAGGACAGACTGTTTCTTTTGGAGAAAGGTCATGATGGGCACGTCGATCTGTACCCGGGGTGAGTTGGTACTCGAAGAGATGTCCTTGTTGTTTTCTTCCGTCGTTTCCATGGCCACCAACATGACGTCATCGTTCAACTCCTCGGGATGCTCCTCCAGGTTGTCCATTGTAGGGTTTGCCGTAACTACTTGGTGGGATGCCGTCTTTGTTTGGTGTGACTCGTAAGAACTGAGTGAGGCGTGAAAAGGTGGCACCTACACTCTTTTTATACCCTCGAGGAGAATGACGTTGCATGTTGGGAAGGAAACGGGGTACCCATGGGGGGTATGGGTCTTTTTTTTTAACTCGCCCCAGATCCCGGCCGGGGGTGCGAGGGGATCTATATAAAGGCCGAAGGCATGGCTTCAAACTCACACCAAAATCCATCAGTCAAGATGATGTCAGTCGACGGACATGTTGATATTTTTTTCGGTTGATATGGAAGGAGAGAGCGAAAGACCTGGAGAGAGGAAGAAAGGGAAGGAGGATAGGACTTGTGTCATCTGTTTAGAGGAAGGAAACTTGACTGCCAGAGAGTGGAGGAAGATAGACGGCACGATGGCTAGACAGTTTTACCGCGCGAGAACCCAGAAGTTTTTTTTTTTTTTTGTAGCGGGTGGTGTCACAACACCTGTCTGTTGGAGTGGGTAAAGGAGAATGGACGTCTCGTGACTTTATTCAAGTGCCCCCACTGCAGCGCCCTTGGATGCGATTTCGAGGAAATGCAGGCTTTCCAAGAAGGAGAACTTTGAAAAAGAAAGAGCATTAAAAGAACATTTATTTTTCAAGAGACAATCAAAGGAACATTTATTTTCTAGTGATATTTTACTTTCAAGAGAAAACATTTATTTCATTTCAAGGAACATCAAGGAACATTTATTTCATTTTAAGAAACAATTTTATCTTACTTTTTGTCAAAAAAACAAAGTTCTGACTCAAAAATAAACAAAGTTCTGCTTCAAAGTGTGAATCAAAACACAATAAAACAGTTGTGGTTCAAAGTCTCATTTGCATTAATCTCATTGTCTCACGGGTGGGCGTCAAAAATAATAATAATCAAAGTGTCAATGCAATGATTGAAGACAGGCCACGGTGCGCTTGAATAATCCGGCGAGGGCCTCTTTCCCGCTATGTCCACATAGCGGTCGCCCACAACGGCACTCTGGGTGTGTAAGAGGGGAAAATTGCCGCTTCCCATCGCGTGAAACGTGGCGGTGCCATAGTTGTACTTGTACCATCGCGTCGTCTCGAGGTCGTAGGCAAAGATCTGCCGATGCATTTCTTGGCATATTCCACGGTCCACCCCGTCCCTCCTTTCATCTGGTTATGTTAGTAGGTAAAGAACCCAAACGCGTAGAAGGTGCCGGCCCGTGCCGCAATGTGAAAGTTGCGTTTGCAATATTCGGCCGTGATGGCGTTGGAAATCCCTTTTCCCAATTGATTCTGGGCCGAGATAAAGTAACTGTCGGCTCGGTTCAACTCTTCTTCCGTCAAGGGCGTGATGGTTTGACGGCGAGGGTGATGGGGGCCAATCACCACATCCAAACGAGTCCCGAAATTGATGGCTTGACGTCCACGCCCGGTGCTCCACCTGTGATGATGGTGTATTCGTTCAACGCGGGAATGTCCATCGCCACCGACATGATGATCGCTCGAGGAAAACAACTTTTTTTAAAATACAAAAACAACGGCAAAATGAGACCGAGTCGGGGCAAGCGGCTTGCCTTTATTAGGCCGTCGTTGACTTTCCCCACACGGGACGGTTCGCGGACCAATGGTATCTGAACGTGGACTGACACGTCATCCCGCATTGTTGTCGCATCCAATACACGAAATGATGGCATTCGACTTGCGAGCAATGATGACGTATGGGGTCGGCGTGAAAACCGCAACCTTCCACGCGATCCAAGCGTTTCATTTAATGAAACGGGGGACACCCGTAGGTTTCGAGATCGAGGTGAGGAATGCCGAGTCGATCCAAGCGATCTTTTCCACATGTCCCAATTTGAAGGCCACCCTATCTCGCTCGTCGGTGCGAAATCGATCGTACAGAGCTCGGATTTGCATGTCCAAGAGCCGGTGGGGGCAGGCCGCGGCGGCGGGGGATGGTTGAAAGTGGAGTCCGTGAATGTTGCGCATGACCCAACCGGCGGTGATCTTTTCCTTGTCCGATAATTGACCATACTCGATGGGGAGATGGTAATGGACGACGCCCGAATGCTGTCGCGTCCAATCGCAGTACCCCATTTCGTGGCACAGAAAACGTCCCTAGATTTGAAACCCTTCCAGGTCGTAATTTTAAGAAAAACGACAAAACGTTTTAGTTTGAAAAACATGTTTCGACAGCAACTTCTGTCATCTTCAGTTAATTAGTAGTGTACAAAGCGTTGACAATGAATATATAAGTGGGAACAAATGTTAATTATGCTAGTAACAACAATGTAAATAAAAGCGTGACAATGTGAGAATTATAAGGATAGTTTCAAATTTACATGATATAATTGTTGATTCAAAGACGGTTTTTCTCTATGAATATGAAAAGCCTCTTTTATCTTAAGTTGGAAACTCGTAGAAGCGTGATCTAAAATATGAAAGCAATCTTGTGAACACAAGGTACGGCAATGTTCAGAATTCAGTAGATGTTTGAAAATGTGCGAGGTCCTGTCATTGACTAAGTGCTCACGCACGCGTGTGGAAAAATGCCGGGTTGTTTCGCCGACATAACAGGCATTACAGCCCGCACATACAAACTTATAGACCACACGCGAACGAAGCCCGTCAGGGACAGGGTCTTTCACACTAAACATGTTGCCTATCTTAAAGGAAGAAAAAACTAATTTTATATCCAAATCATTACAATAGTGCTTGATAAATTGACGAATCTTTTTCTGAGTAACGACAGAAAAATGGCCTGTATAGGGCAGCTTAAAGTAAAATGTAGGTGAAGTGGGAAGAGAATCCCGGGGACAATGATTACTTAGGGTCCCAGTAATGTAGCGGTTTACAACTCTTTCAATTAAATGGGCAGGGAAAATATTCTTTTTTAGGATTTCCATAAGCTTAGTAATGTCCTCGTGTAGCCCCAACCAGGTGTTATTAATCTTATAGGCCCTATCAACAAGAGTCCTGATGAGACCCACTTTGTAAGAGTACGAGGTAAAACTGAAATAATTGGTTAATAACCCAGTAAAGGTTTTCTTGCGGTAAACTCTAGTAAGAAAAGAATTGGGATCATTATTGTCAATTAGAACATCTAAAAAGGGTAATTGGTGCTGAGCTTCTTTTTCCATAGTAAACCTGATGTTGGGGTGTCTAGAGTTGATGTAATCAAAAAACAAAATGGCATCATGTTCCGAGTGAAATAAACAAAAAGTGTCATCAACATATCGGCGGTAAAATAAAATTTCGGAGCCTTGAAAATTATCCAACCATAGTTTTTCATGATGTCCCATAAAAAGATTAGCTAGAACGGGGGCAAGGGGAGACCCCATGGCTACACCATCAATTTGGTCATAGAAAGAACCATTAAATAAGAAATGAGTCTGGGCGGTAGCTACAGTAAGGAGGCTTCTAAGATCAGGTTTGCTTAACTTAAGGTCGGGATTGCCCTCGGAAATGTAATTGACCGCTAAGTCAATGCACTCCTCAAGGGGAATGTTGGTGAAGAGACTTTCTACATCAAACGAAACCATAAATTTACCAAACATAGATAAAGATTGGATGTCCTGTACAAAAGTAAAAGTGTCAGTAGCACAATGTTCAGTTGGAATGTGCGGCGATAAAAGGTTGCAAAGATATTTAGCCAACTTGGCTAAATATCTTTGCAACCTTTTATGGTTTATGGTTTCGTTTGATGTAGAAAGTCTCTTCACCAACATTCCCCTTGAGGAGTGCATTGACTTAGCGGTCAATTACATTTCCGAGGGCAATCCCGACCTTAAGTTAAGCAAACCTGATCTTAGAAGCCTCCTTACTGTAGCTACCGCCCAGACTCATTTCTTATTTAATGGTTCTTTCTATGACCAAATTGATGGTGTAGCCATGGGGTCTCCCCTTGCCCCCGTTCTAGCTAATCTTTTTATGGGACATCATGAAAAACTATGGTTGGATAATTTTCAAGGCTCCGAAATTTTATTTTACCGCCGATATGTTGATGACACTTTTTGTTTATTTCACTCGGAACATGATGCCATTTTGTTTTTTGATTACATCAACTCTAGACACCCCAACATCAGGTTTACCATGGAAAAAGAAGCTCAGCACCAATTACCCTTTTTAGATGTTCTAATTGACAATAATGATCCCAATTCTTTTCTTACTAGAGTTTACCGCAAGAAAACCTTTACTGGGTTATTAACCAATTATTTCAGTTTTACCTCGTACTCTTACAAAGTGGGTCTCATCAGGACTCTTGTTGATAGGGCCTATAAGATTAATAACACCTGGTTGGGGCTACACGAGGACATTACTAAGCTTATGGAAATCCTAAAAAAGAATATTTTCCCTGCCCATTTAATTGAAAGAGTTGTAAACCGCTACATTACTGGGACCCTAAGTAATCATTGTCCCCGGGATTCTCTTCCCACTTCACCTACATTTTACTTTAAGCTGCCCTATACAGGCCATTTTTCTGTCGTTACTCAGAAAAAGATTCGTCAATTTATCAAGCACTATTGTAATGATTTGGATATAAAATTAGTTTTTTTCTTCCTTTAAGATAGGCAACATGTTTAGTGTGAAAGACCCTGTCCCTGACGGGCTTCGTTCGCGTGTGGTCTATAAGTTTGTATGTGCGGGCTGTAATGCCTGTTATGTCGGCGAAACAACCCGGCATTTTTCCACACGCGTGCGTGAGCACTTAGTCAATGACAGGACCTCGCACATTTTCAAACATCTACTGAATTCTGAACATTGCCGTACCTTGTGTTCACAAGATTGCTTTCATATTTTAGATCACGCTTCTACGAGTTTCCAACTTAAGATAAAAGAGGCTTTTCATATTCATAGAGAAAAACCGTCTTTGAATCAACAATTATATCATGTAAATTTGAAACTATCCTTATAATTCTCACATTGTCACGCTTTTATTTACATTGTTGTTACTAGCATAATTAACATTTGTTCCCACTTATATATTCATTGTCAACGCTTTGTACACTACTAATTAACTGAAGATGACAGAAGTTGCTGTCGAAACATGTTTTTCAAACTAAAACGTTTTGTCGTTTTTCTTAAAATTATAACCTGCCTGCTAACATCTAGACCTTCCAGGTCGATGCAAACGCATACCTTTTCCATGCTCACCGGATGTTGTTTGTTTTGTTGAATGCGTGCCAGGGTCGGGATGTGGTTTTTATAGAGACTGACAGGTGGGGGTGGATTCTTTTTTAGCCAATCGAACGAGGCCACGTCACGAGGACGCCCGCCAATCGGAAAAAACCACGTCACGCTACAGGGGGTCGTGGATTTGACATTTAAGGCGTGACGCCCTCTCACTCGTCCTCTTTTCGTTCCAGCTACTGTTGTCGAGAAGAAAATATATGAGTATGAATCGAGTACCCACTCAACCGACTCCTGTAGCTGCGCCTAAAAAACGCAAAAACCCCACCGACTCCAACGCCAACCCAAAGAGGAAGAAAGATAACAAGGAGAAACGTTTGAACAAGAAAGAAATGGCGGCCTTGAATCTTCCTGTAGAGGTCTTACCACCTCCGTTTCCCTCGGAAGAACAAAAAGACGATACTAACACCATAACGGTACCACAATCCAAAGAGCTTGAGTCAGCCATGGAAGCCATCTTTGGGATTCAACCTACTAATGGTGTCACTTCCACCGGGGAAATGGTCCTCAAGAGTATAGCCAAAATAAAGGCACTGGAGGATAGACTGGATGGGGGCCCTGAAAAGCAACCTCTCAAAGACCCACCAGTTCCCGATTCGCCTCTCTTGTTGACCGAGGAAAAGGAGAACGAATCGGATGCGTTTCTGGCTAGCCTTTGCGAAGACTCTACCAACCCGGTTCCTTCCACCCAGGTTGACGCGGCCACGCAAACGGACCCTCCACCCCAGTCCCCCGTCGTCGTCACCGACTTGTCGTGCCCCATTCACGAGTGGGAACCCTTGTGCCCGGGCAGTTGCGGGGATTTCTTCTACGAACGTTGCGGTCACGAGGGATGTCTGACCATCTTCACTCCGCACTGAAAGCCCAGTGGTCTTCCTTGCGTTGCGACTGCGGGTTGAGACCAAGGATGAAACTGAGTTTGTCCCCCAACAATTACCAAAAGGTGTACCTGACCTACGGAGTCAACCAGAAAGGTGTGGAGTAGTTTTGCAAAGAACGCTGTTGGTATTTTCAGTGGATCCATTGGAAACCCCGCGTCAAGAAAGCGGTTGGTGGGAATTTTACGTGGTTTCCTTTGGAGCCACGCCTCGTCGAAAAAGAAAGATAGCAAGCGTTGGAGCCAGAGATCCCCTGGTGGAACAAGTTTTGGCGAGGAGGGTTCGTGGTGGCGGGAACGAAGAACACCGTCGCCTTTCCCGAAGAATTCAGAAATTTGAGTTTTCGCCCTTACCTGAAGGAGGCGTACGAGACGATGAAACAGGTACCCCCCCCCCCCCAAATTGAAAAAGATCATTCATGTGCAGGCATTGTGGCGGTACCTGAAAGAGGAAGACCCTTCGTTGGAGATGTTGAAGGATGTGCAATGGTTGAAAGACGAGTACGTGCCTGACGAGTCTACCCCACCTTTGACTATTGGATGCGTCGAGCTGCCGAGAACTTGGCCAGATCCGCGGACGAGCCACCGTGTGGCAAGTACAAGTTCGTGTCAGACGGGATTGGATCGTTTTGAACATTGTTTTTCATGTAAAGAAAATCAAAATGTTGTTTGGTTGATTAAAAAAATTGTTTAATCCAGTTATTCACGGTGTTGTTGTTGTTTGTTGACGATAAAAGTCCCCTCCCCACCCCCTTTTTTCCGAATGCCTTGGACCGCCTAACCGGCGAACGACATGGCCCCGCGTGCAAAATCCCAAAAACGAGCCTCGGTCAGCTGGGGAGAGGTTTACGAATCCCCCGAGAAAAAAGGCAGTTTGGGGGGCGTGCAACGGTTTGCCCAGCAGACGGGGTTGCCCTTGGCGAGGGCCAAACGCGTCTTGGAAGGGCTCTTGAGTTATACCCTGCACAAACCGCGTCAGAAACGGTTTCCCACCACCCCCGTGATCGTTTTTGCCCGCGACGAACAATGGGTGGCCGATTTGGTGGACGTGTCGGTCTTGAAGAAATAGAATAAGTTTTGACCGTCATCGATGTCTTGTCCAAGTACGCGTGGGCGGTGCCTTTGAAACACAAGACAGGCAAAGCCGTGACGGAGGCCTTTTCGTCGATTCTGAGAGGGAGTAAAGGACGACAACCCTTGCGGTTGCAAACGGACGAAGGGAAAGAATTTTACAACCTTCCAAACGTTTTTGAAAGAGCGAGGGATTGCGCTTTTTTCCACGCGCGGGGATAGCAAAGCCTCCGTGGTGGAACGATGGAATCGCACGTTGAAGGAACGCATATACCGTACGTTCACCGCCCTGAATACGCTCCGGTACGAGGATCGGTTGCCGCTGTTGGTCCAAGGGTACAACACCACCCCGGATAGAAGTATTGGCCTGACCCGCGCCAACGAACGCACCGTGTGGGATCGCTTGTACAAGAAACGGCTTCGACAGTGGAAACGCCCGACCCTCAAGGTGGTGGATCGCGTCCGTCTCAACAAGAAACATCGTCCTTTCCAAAAAGGGTATTTGCCCGGATGGACGGAAAAAGTGTTCATCGTGCAACGCGCCCGTGGAGGCCCCGTGCCCACCTACCAGATCCAAGAGTGGGACGGGACGCCCATGGAAGGGACCTTTTACAAAGAAGACGTGCAAAAAGTCGAGGTGCCGGACGATGCCGTGTTTCGGGTGGAAAAAGTGCTTCGACGACGAGGACGGAACGTGTTGGTGCGTTGGAAGGGGTGACCCAGCAAATACGATAGTTGGATCCCCAAACGCCATATGACCTCGCTATAAAGAGGGGGTTCCGACCCCCACACGGATCACAAAGTCCTTGGGCTAGTGGTTCTTCTTTACGTTCACACCATGAATCGCGTGGTGTTTCTGAGCGATGTCTCCTCGGAGTTTCCCAAGAACACCCCGGATGCGTTCAAGGTACGATTGGCGGAACCGCTCGCGTTGGAAGGGGATTGGGAAGTGGGGTTGCTGTCCCTCTCCATCCCCGACAGCGGACGGACGTTGACGCACGTCGCGGGGCTCGAGAGTGCTCTCCTGTTTGTGCTGTCTTACACCCTCGTGGATACTCTCGAACGAACGACCGTCAAACAGTACATGATCAGCAGCACGCAATTGGAAGACGACCAATTCATCAAGGATGGGGTGGATTTGATGGCCTCCATGATTCGAATCTTCGAGCTGGAGGCCTTTGCCCAAACGCAAGAGCTGGGGCGTCGTTTGGAGAAGGCCCGTCGACCCACCTTTCGTTGGGAAGGCCCGTCCTTGGTCGTGGAACACAAACTGTTGGAGAACATTCGACCCGTTCCTTCCATGACCGACCCTGCCGTGCGGTTAATGGTGAATAAAACGTTGGCGGTGGGCATGGGCTGGCTGAACGCCGACGGACCTGGGGAAAAAATCTCCACTACACCCTCCCGTTCGACGAGTCCAAGCAAACCTTCTATTTTATCAAGGAAACGGAACTGGGTGCCAAAGAATCCGACGAGGAAACGGAGAAGAAAAAGCTCTGGAAGACGGACGAGGGTTACCTGTATCTCTCTCTGACCGTGAATTGGCACTTTGTGAATCTCAACGACGCCTTTGGCGAGTACGTGGGGAGTACGGGACGACGCTTCTTTGTGTACACAGATCTGGTGGAAAGCAATCGCATCAGCGGTCAACTCCATCCCTTGATTCGAGAAGCGCATTTTCCGAAAAGCTGAGAGGGGGTGCAGTTTTTTGAACCGTTGCATATGCAATGGGTCCCGTTACGACGCCCCTGGATCGACATCGTCGAATTGCAACTGGCCGACCCGACCGGGACCTTGGCGAAAATGAAAAAAGGCCAAACGATCGCCACCTTCTCGTTCCGAAAGGTGACGGTATAAAAAGCCAACCCTTCCTCCCTCCTTCATTATCGTTATGTTGGGTGGCAGTTTGACGCGTTATCATCCCCCCCCCCCCTCGACGAGAACGAGGACGGGCAAGGGGCAAGGCGGAGGTGCCTTCAGGCAAGACTTGATCAAATTGGCCACCCCGCTGCTCACGTCGTCGGTGCGCGAGGGAAAAGCGTCGCTGGAGCGAGGTCAATCGTGGCGAGAGGCGGGAAAAACGGTGTTCGACGCCTTGGGACGAGGAGCGAAACGGAAAGCCCAGACGAGTAAGCAAGGGATCTATAAAAAAAGCGGCGAAACGAGCCCGAGACATTTTCGGCGAGTGAAGAAAAAACAACAACAACAAAGAAACAGCACCACCATGGTCCACCCGTTGGTTGTGCAATCGCGACCCCGGCATCTGACTGGAAGGGGATGGTATAAAAGTCCAGTCCAACGCGGGGGTTGGATCTCGTCGGACGTGGCGCCTCCACAGGGGTATTGGTTCACTCGACGACAACGTCAACGCGGAGGTTGGATCTCGTCGGACGTGGCGCCTCCACCGGGTTATCGACTCACCAGATACATAAAAAAGGCCCACGCGCGCCCACGGAAACGCAAACGCCCACGCACCTGAACGCAACCATGTCTTTGGAATCGTTTTCGATTCCCACGACCGAAATTGCTCGGCAGGAGTATCGGACGATCAAGTACAGCCCGTCCATCACGGGGATTCGACCCATTACCTTCACGGTGCAAGCGTTGGATGATTTTTGCAATTTGGATCGAAGTTATTTGGAACTGGAAATGCGTTTGCACTCGGCGTCCACCAACGGCCTGGTGGCGGATGCGAATGCCGCCTAGGACGCCGACGACACCCGATTCGTGTACGCGGTCAACAACATTGCGCATTCCATCTTCAAACAAATGAATCTGCGATTCAATGGAGCCCTCATGAGCGAACAGACGGACACGTACACGTACAAGCCATTCCTAGAAACCATCTTGAATTTTAATAGAGAGGAAGGAGAGAACTTGCTGGCCGCGCAAGGGTGGGTGAATCAATTGGATATCGTCCCTCGGATCCAAGCCGGCAGCGCCAACGACGACCTGCCCACCACGGCCGGATGGTTGCACAATTCGGTGCAAGCCCTGAAAAGTGCCTCCGTGCGATTTCGCGGCAACTAGACGGTGACGTTCCTGATCAAACCGCACCTGGAAGCCTTTCACACGGGACGCCTTCTCACCCCGGGAGTAGAAATGGTCTTGGAACTGTTTTGCCATTCCCCTGACTTTTTCACCTTTGGCACCAAGACGAGTGGCGCGGGCGTGAAACGCATGGTAACGTTGAGCCACGAGGATCTGAAAGTGACCCTGCATTTGTGCCGAGTGTGTTTGAATCCCACGGTGTACAGCGCGCTACAAACCGATCGAAAAAGCAAGCGACAGACGGACAAGTACCCGGTGGTGAGAAGCGAGATCCGGTCCTTCTCGTTGGATGGACGGACGACCAAATTGACGGAAGATAACGTGTTTGTGGGAAAAGTGCCCGATCGGATGATCGTGGCGTTGGTGGACAGTCGGGCGTTCAACGGCGATGTGGAATGGCATCCGTTTGCTTTTCAAAAATTTGGGGTGACCCGCATCAAGCAACTGGTGGATGGCGAAGAATACCCGTATCCCACGCTGGAGTTGAATGGAAATGATAATTTGAAAGATTTGAAGGGGTACCGTCGGTTCCTGGAAGCGTGTGAACGGTTGCAGCACCACGGTTCCTCCATGGTGAGACCGGAGGATTGGGGGCAACGTGGACAATGCACGTTGTTCGCGTACAACAATGTGCCCTCGGGCGTGGCGGACGACCCACATTACCGACACCTGAAACAAGCTGGCAATTTGCGCGTGGAAATTGATTTCCAGGCTGCTCTGAATACCAATATCACCGTGTTGGTCTGGGGCGAGTTTGAAAATCTATTTGAAGTGGATGGCAAAAAAACAGTTGTTGTTGTTATTGTTATGGTTGTTGTTAAAAAAACTAAAAAAAAAACAAGTGGTTGAAAAAAAGGTTTCCGGTGCATTGTTTTATCATTCAATAGACAAAAGCAGACCCATTTGACCGCGAATGCTCTGATGGTCTAGTGGTAAAGACGCTGCGTTGTGGCCGCAGAGACCCAGGTTCGACTCCTGGTCATTGCATCTCTCTCTTTTTCTTTTTCTTCATAAAAAGAGCCACCCCTTTCTGGGAGGGAATCATTGTTTTTTCGGGACACCTCTTCAACATGCCGAAAGAGAATCGAACCAAACGACGACGACGACGCACCCGAGGGTTCTCGGGTAAGTCGGGACCCAGTCCCTCCTTTTTGACGGCGTTAGGAAAACGCGGGCAGATGGGTGAGGCGTTGCGACGCAAACGAGAGCAGACTGGCGGGATCTTAACCGTGCTAGCCTCGGCGGCCAAACTGGGATACCAACTGGGAAAAATGAAATCCTACAAAAGGATGGGCGTGACGGGTGCCACGGGTCATTATAGCGGTCGACGCAAACCTTGGGAAGTGTGAAACAAACATGATCACCAGACAAGATGCGCAAAAAGTGATTCAAAGCCTGAGGGAGATGGAATGGGGAGAGATTCTGTAACACCCCGAGGATGTCTTGTGGAATCGATGGGATTATCGTCATTATCGTCGATTGCGTGCCTTGGCCGAACGAGGCGCTTGGGATGCCTGGGGGACCGCGCTTCAGTCTTCCGGGGAAACCCACGTCAGGGAATGCGTGGCCACCCTCATAAAACAACGCACCCCTCGATGGTACCGTCACTACATGGCACGATGATTCGAATGCCGAGTAGCGTCATGGTCGGCGGCCCTTCGGGGTGCGGCAAAACCCAATTGCTGGACGAGATGTTGACGGAACAACGCGTGTTTCAACGGACCCCGGCTCGGATCGTGTACTGTTACTGGATCTCGCAACCCCGCTTTCTCGCATGAAGAAGAAAGGCATTCGATTTCATCGAGGCATCCCGACCCCCTCTCACTTGGGACAATGGTTCGAGGGTCGAGGGGGCGATATTCTGGTGTTGGACGATCTCATGGAGAAGGGGGCAACGACAAGCGCGTGTTGGATTTATTCACCAAAGAGTCCCATCATCGCAACGTCACGATGTTTTATTTGATGCAAGATTTGCTTCCGCCCGGCAAATTTGCCAAGACCATCAACACGGTGGTCGGTTGCTATGAGAAATCCTTCCGTTGCTAACCTAGAGGTCACGTGACGACGCTGTCGCCATTTGCAGAGCAACAATTGTTTACGCCAAGAAGAAATTTCGGTGGCTTTAGAAGAATAATGCTTTCTAAAGTACACTTTTAACACTAACTAATAGAACTAGACCTAAATTCATCCCCTTAAATAAGATTTAATCTTTCTTTGTTCATACCAGTGTCAAATAGCTTGGCCAAGTGAGCTACATTCGCACTAAAAAATGGGTTTACACAAGCATTGACGTAAACGGAACTGGCCTCATTTTTTTTCCGGAGTCTTTGGACAATAGGAACAAATTTTTACTTAGGGTACTTTACTGTAAAGGCAAATGGCTTGAAGATATTCAGTAAAATGTCCCTCTTTCCTCCCTTAATGGTAATATTTGGGTCGGTTTTGTGTTTGTTTTACCCAGAATGCCCTACATCCCTAAGTTGAAAATAGAGTTTAGTTGTAATGGCGTCGTCTCCGCTGATTTCTTTAGAAGAATCGACGCGAGAAAGTGTCCTGTAAACTCGATTTTCTTCCGTGATCTGTTTCGGCCGCCATCTTGAATTCCTCTGACCGACGATCAGATGTTGATTTTCCACTGCAGACCTGAAATAGCCGTTTAAAGTTTCGGAAATAACGGAAAATGTAGAAACGAAATGTTAAAACGCCAAGTAAATGGGTTCTGGAACACATCTTCACAATATAAATTATCTGGCATAGGCAGCGGTTCAAGAGAGCTTGGATAAACTGTAGGTCACAGAGGACGCCTTGTCTCGGGAAGAACATGCTCTCTTGCTTTGGAAAGCTATACAGAGGAGCAGAAGAGTTTTTCAAGAAATATTAGGTTTGTACTGCGGTCTTCATTTCATAACCATAACAAACGCTTGAGGTAGTTGTGACAAGATGGATTCACCTGGGGATATTTTCGCTATGGCTAAAATTACTTATAGTTTCTTTCATTTCTTTCAACGTTTTGTATTTTAGTGAAAGCAAGATTATTTCCTGTGAGCTTCGCTCTATTTCCAGCTATTATAAAATATGCAATCCAGTGAAGTCGTGGAATGCGTTTATACAAATATACATTTATTTGGAAGGAATAAATACTGTTTATTCCGTGTCTGTTGTTGATATATTAATGATGTCAATAGGTCATATACACAGAAAACAAAACGTCGATTTGCTCCTAAATTCGTCCCGAAGTTAATCTTGGTTCATCGCTTCTGCAAAGTGAATTATTTGATAAAATCGTTTCGAACGTATCGACTCAAAATGTAATTGTGACCTTCTGTTGTAATGAAAAGTCCAGATGAACGGGACAATTGGGATTGCCGATTGTAGTGCATGGATCTAATCACACGACCGTCTTGTGTTATATTTTCGAAGTATCGCTTTGAGAGAAAATTCCTCCCTGAAAGTCGCCTGGGTTTAATATCATATATTTGCCGCTGGTTTAGCCTTTGTTATCTTCAGGGTTATCCTCTCTCTATTGTCCGTGCTCCCTCTGTATCCTTTGTAAACCGAAACCCAAAGGTGTTTGTATAAAATTCCAAATGGCATTAATAACATTGGGGGACTTGACAGTCTAGTTATTATCTTGGAAGAAATAGAAATTCCCATTTCCTTAATAAAACTATACAATATTGGCCATACTAGCTCGAGCGTATTTCCCGTGAGCAGCCCTGAACTGCTACAACATCGGGTCGATATATCTCGCATAGCGTAACAAGGACTGTAACGGTTGACAGAGTTGGGTTTCTTTTCGGCAAATCGTACTATTTTTATCTACTCTTTTTCTATGGAGAATTTTAATTTCACTTGATCTCAATAACAAAAACGGACCCTTTTTTATTTCACGCTCTATAACTATATACCTAGAGGAATAAGATTTTTTTAAAATGTCTTAGCGCTTAACCTACTCGCTGCCATTTTTGAAAGGCAGTTCACTTCAAATGAGATCTACCGCTGATACTTTTTGCGCCAGCAAGCTTTGAAGTTGCGGGAGGAAAACCCATGGAAACCGACCACCGTGCAACCGAAATGCGCATTATGTTATCGCCTTCAAGAATCCGCGCGATCGCACGGGCATGCGAAATTTGGCGTTGCAAGCGTTCCCGGAGAAATGGCAGGGGGTGATGGAAGTGTTTAACCTCTGCACGCAGATACCCTTTGGCTATTTAATGTTGGACCTCCACCCGGCCTCCGACGATCGGTTTCGGTTGTGGACGAATGCGCGAGAACGAGAAGTGCCTCCAGTGGTCTTTGAAGAAACGACATGAGTCGTGATAGCTCACCCTCCCCGCAAGTCATTCACGATGCGCGGGAGAGCGACGACGCCCTCCTGGATCCGGCTTACCTGGAACAAATGGAACGGTTTTGGGCCACACTGTCGCCGGCCGGAGTAGGCACGAGCCCCCAACCCGTCGCCACGTCGCGTCCGGCGGGAGTGGGGGTGTCAACGGCGTTTTCGCCCCCTCAAGACCTGAACCCGACCGGTCCCCCTCCTCCTACTCGTCGTCGTCATCGCCCTCCCGCCTCGTACCCCTCGCAGACGAGGCAGGCGACCCAGAGGTCGTCGAGACCCCGGCCAATCGACGCAATCAAGAGGACATGCGTCGACAAATGGATCTGTTGGCGGAAGATGCCAGACAGCAAGCCCGCAACCGTCGCATACGCAATATCACGCATACCAATACCGTGACCACGGTGTACGAAGACAACGGCGAAGCTCCCACCGTACGACGGACATCCTCCCGCATCACCAATCCATAAAAAAAGGAGAGAACACAAAGACACCCACTTCGGTGCAGACGACCGCGATGGTTCGAGGCAACGGTGTTCGCCGACGCACGACCCCCCGCATCTGACGACGGTGGCGTGGAAGGTCCCAACACCAACAACAACAGGGAGGAAATCTCCTTCCCGTGTTATTTCGCGACCTGCAACGGACCTTTGGAAAAAAATTGGTGGGCACCTTGACCAAAGGCGCCTCCAAAGAAGCGCAAGCCTTGGCGTTGGCCAAAGGCAGTGTCGCCGTGGGAAAATGGATGAAACGAACCCTCCAACAAGCGAGACAACGCATTCCTCCGGAACTACGTCGACACCTGATCTTCCTATAAAAAAATGGAAGGGAACCTGCCCTCTTCATTGTTGGACGACAGGATGCCAAAACGCCGTGCCGTGAAAAGACGTCGAAGGCGGCAGACGAGGGGTCTTCAACGCGGCGCTAGTTTGGAAGAGTTGCTTCCTCCCATCCTGCGCGCGGTGAAATCGCTCATGGGAGGCCAATCCGTGGGGACCTTGGCGAAAAAAGCCGCGAAAGAATTGGCCAAAGAAACCGTCAAGAGTGGGGCTAGAGGGGTGGCCCGAAAAATGTCCAGTACCGTGCGAGGGATCCAAAGGAAAGCCACGTGGGCCGTTCAACGTGTCAAACGACTTCTTCGGGGACTATAAAAACGGCCGAGAGGCCTCCGAGGAAATCATCATTTTTCCGTCGACACACGACCTTGGTCATGCCGAAAAAAAAGACAACTACGACGTCGTGCCCTGCGTCGATACCCGGTGAAAACACGACGAACTCGCGGTCTTCAACATGGAGGCGTGTTTCCTTTACTGGCATTGGCCGTGCCCGCCTTGATCGCCGCGGGAAAAGCGGCCGCCTTGGGTGCTGCGGGAGGCGCGGCGGGGTTCGGGGCCAAAAAAGCCTTGTAAGCCGCGACGCGAAAAGGGAGGTGAAAAACAGAAAACAAGAGAGTGAGAGAAAGCCGCAGAGTATAAAGCGGACACGATGCTAACGGACGGCGGTCGATCCGAGAGTTTTGGTTCGTCATGCGTCGCATCCATCGTCAATTGCCCTTCTTGAAAAATGTCTTGAAGGAAGCCGATCAGCATCGACGACGCGAACAATTGCAATTGGCCAATGCGTATCAAATCAATTCCATCAGCGAATTAGCGATTAACACGTTACGGGGCTCGGTCCCCTCTCCCGTGCCAATTATCGAGTGCTACTTCCCCACCGCCAGGCCTTGCGTGACATGGCGAAAAAACGAATTCAATAAAAAGACGTCGAGAGACCATGCAATCACAAACGGGGGCGGGTCTCTGGCGCGGGTTGAATTGCATCTGCGAAAGAGCCCTCAAGTCGCGATGAATCACGTGTCGCACCTTATAAGAAGAACGGAACGACGGGAACAAGAACGTCAGGCCACCTTACAGCGCGTGGTGGAGACCTTGCAAAGTCGCAATCGAGACGTGGAGAGGCTCGAAAAAGAACTCGAGACGCTTCGCGAGCGATTGAGGCAAAAAGAGGACCACGTGGAGGTGTTGTGTCAATATTTGCTGAATCTACGCGATCACCAACTCTGCCGCTACTGCCGAGCCAACGCCGACGTGTTGGGAGACGGAAGCGGCAAAGAATTACCATGAGCGCGTTTCAGGCCCAAGCCGTCACCGACCCTCGACGGTTTCTTCAATTGCAAGAACAGTACAAGCAACGTTTGATGGAAGAGAGTCGATTGAATAAGGCGGCAACATTGTCGGCCGAAGAAGACGTGTTGCTCACCTGTGACCTGGACTCGCGGCTCAAAGTCGCGTTGGCCAAACCCTTGGCGCGTCAAGTACGCGTGTGGACCAAACGCGTGCGACAACCGGGCATGGGGGTCCAAGGCACGAGGGTGGGGGCGCCGATGGCGGAGGAGGAGGATCTGGCCGAGGCGGCCAAATCCACCTTCATCAAACACATGATAAAAGGACGCACCCCGTCGACGCCTGCGCCAGGTCCAAAACCGGCCAAAGCGACAGGAGCCCCCAAAAAGGTCAGCGTCAAGAAACTCACGACCCATTCGGGTATTCCGAGACCCATCCGTGCAAGGCAACTTCCCTTTGACATGCCCGCGTCGGCACTCGGACCCTCGACGTCCTCCTCCCCCAGCGGGACTCGGAAGAAACGAGCCAAACAGACGATAGGGAGTGTCGCGACAAAAACTCAAAAAGCGATCCGAGACAAAGCCAAGGCGACCCCCGAAAAAAGAGCGAAAAGGGAGTTGGAGAAACTCAAGACGAGTTGGTTGGATTAGAAGTGATGGGGCGCGGTCAAACACCCAAACGGAGAAGGCAGGCTCCCCGCCGACGACAAAGAGCCATTCGCGGAGGAAGTTTCGACATTGAAAAGTTACTGGCCAAAACGGGGATCGAATTTTATTGGCCGCGGTATCAATACATGGGACCCGGGACGCATCTCGCCAAACGCCTGAAACGAGGGGATCCCGGGAAAAATCGGTTGGATCGATTGGCCAAGCAACACGACATCGATTACGGTCGTGCCAAGACGTTGCAAGATAAGTGGAAAGCGGATGAAAAAATGATCCGAGGGATTGCCAACCTGCCGGGAAAACACACCCTGACGAAGAAAATTGTGAAAAAAATCATGCAAGTCAAGAAACGTTTAAACTTGTAAACAAAGGACACTTTATTGTAAAACAACGTTGGGTTCCAGTTGAAAAAAAAAATCAACCACTTGTAAACAAAAATCAAAGTGTTTTTTTTTTAGTCAATTTGCGTCTCCTTTGTCTTACATAAAATCAAAGTCTTGGCTCCATCGATAGATCGAGTCAAAGAGTTCGTCGTCAATGAGAATATCCTCGACGGGGGACGAAACCTCGCGTTCCAACTGCGCCGCAAAACGCGGAAGATGATTGTGAGGATCGATGGCACTTGTCGTCGTCATTTCCGACACGATGGCTTCGATTCTCTATTCTTCCCTCAATCGAGCCGTGACCCTGGCCTGTCCTTCTTGCCTCGACCCAGTGATCCTCATCCTCATCCTCATCATAATCCTCTTCCCGCAAACAGAGGGGACGGCAACTTCGAGGGGGAAGAGAGCGACGAGGAGAAGGAGGAGGAGAAATAGCAATCAACCGTTGGAATGCCTCTTCTTCCTCGTCGCAGAGGCATGGAAGGCGGGGAATCCACGGGTAGCGGCACCCCAACACGCCCAACCCCGGAGGCATGCTCCGATCGACGAACCAATGGGACGGACCGAGGGGGTGAGATGTTGTGGTTCACATTGTCGCTGTCGTTATGGTTCACGTTGTTGCTGTGGTTGTTGTTGTTGTTGTTGCTGTTCACGTTGTTGTTGTTGTTGATGATTACGTCGTGGTTCACGTTGTTGTTGCCTTTGTTCGTGTTGTTGTTGTTGTCGTTGTTGTCCTTGTTCGCGTTGTTGTTGTTGCTGTGGTTCGCGTTGTTGTTGTTTTAGCCGTCGTGCTACTTCTTTCCGACGTTCGATTTCCTACCTCACCGTCGGTGAAACCCTCCGATCGCATTGACGTTGTAGGCGATGTAATTGTTCACGACATCGATATCAAAAGGGCAGGATCGAAACTATGCCATGCGTTGAAGGGGTACCAACACCACGCACAGCGAGTTCGGTTTGAGATATCCGCGCGTCTCAGGGCCGAGCGACGTCTCCTTTGACGTTGTTTTCTCGCCAAGTAAGCCCGATAGGTGCGCATGGCGGCTTCGTTTGTCTTGGATCGTTCTTGCCTCCGCCAATCGTGGTATCACGGGTTTCTCGCACGATACCTTCGATGTTGGTCTCGCACCTTGTCGTGATTTCTTTGTTTCTACAGTTTCACCTTCTCGGATTTGGTCAACGGCATGGAGAACGAGGGTCGTCAAGCACAGAATGAACCGTTTTGTCGCATCGGCAAATCATAAACCTCAGAGAAATGTCACGCAACGCCCAGGGTGACAGAAAATAAAAAGAAAAAACACCCATACCCCCATGGGTACCCTGTTTCCTTCCCAGCATGCAATGTCCTTCTCCTCCAGGGAATAAAAGGGTGCAGGGTGAAACCTAACCAACTCGTTTTTTGTGCCGTGGCTGAAAAACGCTGTTCAACCTCGAAAAAAAACTCACTTTCTTTGTCAGTGAACATTTTGTCTAGTATTTTTTCTCCTTCAAAATGGCCGACCACGAGGAAGAAGATTTGGACGATGACGACTTGTTGGAGAACATGGACGACGCCGAAGAGAACAACCCGGGCCACCTCTTCGAGTTTCGACTCACCCCGGGCTCGGATCGACCTGTACAAAAGTTTGGGTTACGACGTCGCGTGTTCGATGCCACCCTCCACGCCCGCACGGAACTCTTACATCCACCACAATACGATGTGGGCTACGAACTCGAACAGGCGTTGCGTCGGGCCATCGATCGCGAATTGGAGGACGACCACCTAGACGACAACGATCACGTGTTGTTTACGATTCAACATCGCAGCTTTCTGCAGGCCTTTCAATCGTTCACGTGCCGGTGCGGGAATGGCGCAACCGGAGTCAACGGGTCACCCTCCTCTTGCAAAAAATGGCGGAGAAATTAAACTCGAACGAACAATTGAAAGCGGATGATCGTTTGAAAGTGCAAATCACCACCATAAAGGATCCCGAACGGGGCAGTGGACGCCGAAAGGAAGCCACCCCGGGCAACGTACCCATCCTGACCTTTCTCCAAAAGAAAAGATGCGTCGTCAAAATCCACAATCGGGACGACCTGTGCTGCGCTCGTCACCATGAAAGCGTGGACCGACGAAGAACCCCCGCGTCGACGGACGCCGGAGAATGGTTACAACTATTTGAAAAGAGGAGGAAAAGGTCAAACCCGATTGGCCAAAGCCTTGCACGCGTTGGCTCGCGTTCCCGAAGGGCCTTGCGGGTTAGGGGCCCTCGGTCAACTCCAAATCGTGCTGCCGGACTATTACATCAAAGTCTTCAGCGCCGATGAGGGTTACCAAGTGATCTTTAGACAGGGCGAGAAACGCGCCGACCAACGTTACCTGTTTCTCTTGAAACACGAGAACCATTATTACAAGTTGACCTCTATTCCCGCCATTCTCGGACGCAGTTACTATTGCCACTTGCGCGAGAAGGGGTACGACAACGAGTATTTCTCTCGTCATCCCTGTGTGAAACGACGTTGCGTGGCCTGCAAACAGAAAGACTGCCACGATTACCTGGCGTTCCTCCCGGGCGATAGCAAACCCCCACGACCGACGCCAAGTCCCTGCCCCGACTGCCGACGCTGCTTTTATGGAGACCGTTGCTACGAGAATCACCGGGTGTTTTCTCCCAACGGACAAGGGGCCGACACCCCGGATCACACAGTCAGCGCCAATCTCCAAACGTGCGAGAATTGTCGCAAATTCCTCGATTGGTGGAAAAATCGACGCAAACGTCAACGTCCCCACAAGTGCGAGCAATATCTTTGCAAGACCTGCAAGGATTATGCGGACGTCAGCACCCATGGTTGTTTCATCCAGCCGGTGCACGATCCAGACCCGGAGGTGGAAGCAGCAGCGGGAGCGCCTTCCGCAAAACGTGCCAGACCTGCCCCGCGTAACGCCGCCCACGCCCTCCGCTTCCTAGCCGCCAACGAGCCCGAGTCGGTGGGAGAAGACGAGAACGAGGAGGAAGAGGAGGAGGGGCCTCGGCCCAAATGTCCGCCCTATTTCGTGTATGCGGATTACGAATGCACGCAGGACGACCAATTGCACTTCCCCATCCTCATCTGCGCCCATCTCGACACCGTGCCCGCCTTGGTGTTTTACAGTCGCGATTGCACCGGGCAATTTTACGTTTGGCTGCTGACCAAAACGGAGGTGCTGGGCGAACCGCGGGAAGTCATCGTGATCTTTCACAATTTCAAAGGTTACGACGGGATGTTCATCCTCCAGTACCTCTACGACCATCGCATCGACGTCAAAGATCAAATTTGCGTGGGATCCAAGATCTTGAGCCTGAGAACCGGACGCTTGACATTCAATGACAGCTTGTGTTTTCTCCCCTATCCCCTCTCCGACTTTTCCGCCACGTTCAATCTGACGGAAAGCAAGAAAGGTTTCTTTCCGCATTTCTTCGACACCGAGGCCCATCAAGACTATGTGGGACCTTGGCCGAGGCGCACTATTACGACCCCGAGGGTATGAAACCGGGCCTGCGAAAAGAGTTTGACAAATGGTACAAAACCGTACAACATCTCGAATTCAAATTGCACGAGGAAATGGTGGCCTACTGTCAATCGGACGTGCAAGTGCTCAAAGCCGGCTGCGAAAGTTTTCAACGGGAATTTGCCGCCAAAGCCGAATTCAATCCCATGGAGAAATGAGTCATCATCGCCTCGGCCTGCATGCGGTATTACCGCAAAAAACACTTGCCTACCCAGACCCTGGCCTTGGAACCCCCTGCGGATGGAATGGGAAAAGGGGGCAGCAATCCCTGAAAGCCTACCAATGGTTGGAGTGGCAGAATTCCCAACAAACCCAGGGGGTCTTTGCGCACGCGTTCAACGGAGGCAAACGCACTCTCCAAGTCGGTGGCCGTCGGTATCAAGTGGACGGGTTCAACGAAACGACCCGCACCGTGTACGAATTTCACGGGTTCTTGTGGCACGGATGTCCCGTCTGTTTGAAAGGGGAGTATGACCAAGCCCATCCGTCTCCACCCCGATCGCACCAAATGGAATATGTACGAAGCCAGGATGCAAAAGCAGCGGCAATTGCAAGCCGGCGGCTACCGCGTGGTCGTCATCTGGGAATGTCAGTGGGAGCAGTTGCGTCAACGACCCGACGTCGCCGCCTTTCTCGAGTCGCGCCCGTTCACCGTCCCTTCGTTGAACCCGAGCGACGCGTTGTTCGGGGGCCGCACCAATGCCGTGCGACTATGGGACGAGATCGACGAAACGCAAGGGGAAGAAATTCGGTACGTGGATGTGACGTCACTGTACCCCAACCTCAACAAGTACGACCAATACCCGATCGTTCACCCCGTCATCGTCACCCAGCCGGTGCAAGACATCGACCAATACTTTGGCATCGCCGACTGCACCGTCTTACCGCCCGAGGGATTGTTTCATCTCGTGTTGCCGTACCGTTGCAAAAAGAAAATCACGTTTCCCCTGTGTCGAGCCTGGGTGGAAGAAGAGATCCCCAAACGCATGACCGAGCGAACCTGGGTCAGCGAACACACGGCGAGAAAACGGAGTATCCGAGGGACGTGGTGCACCCCCGAACTCGTTAAAGCCGTGGAAAAAGGGTACCGCATTCTCCAAATTCACGAAGTGTGCCACTTTCGCCCCGAGCAACGACCTACCGGGCTGTTCGAGGACTACGTCAACACGTGGCTGAAAGGAAAAACGGAAGTCTCCGGGTGGCCCCCAAATGCCGACGGGAGTCTCAAAACACCCGAGCAGCAAACGCTCTTTCGGGCCGTATATGCAACGCGAGAAGGCATCTACCTCGACGCGAACAACATGAAATCCAACAAAGGGAAAAAAAGCCACCAGCAAACTGGCTCTCAATTCGTTCTGGGGAAAATTCGGCGAGCGGGAAAACAAGCGAAAGATCGAGCAAATCACCGTGCTAGCCAAGCTGTACGAATTCATGAAAGATAGGACGATCTTCATGCACAATCTCCGCATCATGAGAGCCTCGAGATCGTCTACGACAAAATCGACTACAACGTTCCCGGCGGTCAAACCACCAACGTCTTCGTGGTCGCTTTCACCACCTGTTGGGCCCCTCAAGCATGTTAAGGCATGGGCTGTCCTTTGATCTTAGACTCCCCGCGAAGAAAACTATTTGTTCTAGTAGAAGTGATGTTCTTTTGGTCTTAACGACCATCAAAAGTACAAAGCAGAAATATTTCAACGTCCTTAAACCTTTTGAGGTTTAACAACTGTGGTCACGTGACTGATGACGTCATAATTAAGGAAAAAAGAGCAATCTGCAACGGGCCAAGGATGGTTTATTGTGGCGGCCAATAAACCATACGGTATTTATTGACTTGGCGCATAGATACAATCCGTGTCCTGAATGGAGAATTTTTTTTTTCCATTAAGAAGTTATTAAAAGAATAAAAGGGTCACGTGACCTATTTTTGAAAATTACTCTTTAACGGAAAATCGCAGTCAGCCATTCAGGACAGATTCCTAAAGGGGGGAACCACAGAATTACGTTGGTATTTCAATATATAATATATAAGCCATGAAAGACACCCTGTAGCGTTCGCCTCTCCCCAAGCCCCGCAGCGTCAAAGTACCCAACCCGCATTTCATCCAGAGAGACAAGCGCACCAAGACGTTGACCACCGTTCGCAGGTTCAAACGATGGGGGGGGGGATGGTATACGACAAACGCGTCCTCGGCGACGAATTCACTTTCAAGACTCTCCCTTACGGCTACAGTTGGCTTCGAACCGACGATGATCTCACCGATTAATTTAAAAGGGGCGTTCTCCCAGTCGGGGATGGAACCCATGTCCCCGCTTGTAAGAATTAGTTTTTTTTTGTTTTGTTTTCGTTGTGTGACTACTAAAAAGGGGCGTTCTCCCAATCGGGGATGGAACCCATGTCCCCGCTTGTCAACTAGTTCTTTTCTTTGTTTCGTTGCGCGACTATTAAAAAATGTTCCCCTAATTATTTGTCTTTTTCTGACCGAACGGGGTCCCGAACTCTTCCCGAGGCGTTTCCGAGTGCTCCCCGACTTCTCACTTCCGGTCTCCCGAACCCATGATGTCATTGCACGTGTACAGATTTCAAGATGATGTCATTTGCTCGTCTCTGATTGGCCCTTGCTTTAAAACTCGCTCCATACTAAGGTCACGTGTACTAAATCCTGGCTCCTGATTGCTCAACGCTGGTCGTGAGCTGCTACCACTACTCAAAACCATTTATTTTAGCCTGGTTTTGCAGGCGACGGTTCATTTCGAGGGCGCGCTCTCTCCTTGGCGCGTTCCCCTCGCGCGGGCCCTCGTAATTTTGATTGACTTTAGCGCGTTAACTTTTTAAACATTGTAAAATTTAACCCGTTGAGACTTTGAAGTTAACTTATTAAGAGTGAATGTCACTAAGGACCATCGATATCGCGGACGTTGCTCAAAATTCAATTTCGCTTATACTTTGTATATTGGTAGGCCCAATGACTGTACATATGAAAGTGAGATTTATTTACCGAAGAAATTAATATTGAACCGTTAACGGCATTTTTCGTAAACAAAGCTTCCAAAATTGTCACGACTTTGCCGCGTCGGCTAATCGCAATAGTTAATAGTTTTGAAGCATTTTTACACAAATCCTAATCGTATAATGCCTCATTAGTTTAATGAGTGTAATGACAGTTCAATAACACCGATTTCAATTTTTTCTGATTTTTTTAAGAAGTGTACCCGCGGCTTCCCCGAAAAGTGCTCGTCGGTACGTAACGAATCTTACCAGAAAACCTCATGAGCCATGTTAAAGGATTGTTTTCAATTTCTGCCGTTTCATTTCTTTGGGATCTTTTATACTTTTCTAACAAAATAATCCTAAAGTGAGTATATTTTCGCTATCCGCCATTTTGAAATTTGCAGCCAGTCAGAGAGTTGAACTGGGAGATTCTGTCTTATGCTTCGCAGCCGTCAGTGGTAAACTTTTGCTCTCACTGTCAAACGTAAATCGCCTTTGTGTTTCTTTTATAAATAAATAGAATCAGCTATAGGATAAAGTCTAGTGTGGAGTTGAATCTAATACAATATATCGATCCGTTGGGAAAAGGTCGTTGCAAATGTCATATAGCTTTGCCGTGACCAACCTCATTCAACAATCCGCTTGGCTGCCGTTTATTTGAATCCTCGCAGTTGAGTTTATTCTTTTTTTTCCCATACATTATCCATCAAACGGTTCTGTCTTAGCGAGCAATTTTGGCCTTGTATATAAATAATGTTAACTTTGAGCATTTCACCAACACGGTATAGTAATTAAAAAGGTTCCATCTGTCACGCAATACAGAACACAAATTAATTTATATACAGCCTGTTGATGGGTAAAAATTTCAAGATACGTTTAGAGTGATTTTACTTCATCTGTGAAACACTATCTAACAATTAGTGTGTGATAGTCCAAATTAAACAAAAGAAAACAATGGAATTATAGTCTAATAGTGCGTACTATTCTACTAACTATTTCACAGATGAAGTAAAATCACTCTAAACGACAAGGCTGAAATTTAGTAATGAACTTTTATTTTCCCCCGTGTCATGCAGTTCTTTATGCAAATTAATTTGACCAAAACTACTTTGCATTTTAGCACTTTGCTTAGGGTCAGACCATTATGTTTTTTGACGGGAGGGTGGGGGGAGGTGGAGGGGGGGGGGGGGGGCGAGGGAGGGGGGGTGACGATTTTCACATGTACACATGTTTTTATATGCGGCGCCTGCTGCAAGCAATTTATTTTGTGTCTCCGTCCAACTGCCATACTTCCAGCAAACAATTTGTTTCTTTATTTTTTACTTGCATACAATTTATTTCAGAGTTTATACCCTCTGCAAACAATTTATTCCAAACTTTTCCAACACCACCCGTCAAAAAAAAAATGGTCCCTCCCTTAGTGGTAAAAAGAGAAAGCCATTTTTATAGACTTACCCACAAGCGTTGCGTCACAAGTCGAGCTTATACCCCAATGCTATACCCCCGGGCCACCCACCCACCGCCTCCACCAGCACCATCCCCGGCTTCCCGTGGCGCTCCGAATGACGTAGAAAATTAGGATACCATAACCCTGGATATGGGCACCTAGAAAATCAAACACGAGATTACGGCTAAATACTTCTACTGAGTAGAACAAACAAACAATCACTTTTTTTTAGTAATGATTGTGCTATAGTAAACTGACAGACCTTCTGTTCCTTGAAAAATAAAATGTTTCCCGCTAGAAGCAAATTAAAACACGCGAGCAAACGCGCACGCAATTCGCGCATCGTCCACGCGGAGGACAATGTCGTGTGTGCTCGCGTGTTTCACTAGAAAATAAAAGCAGCAAAGCTCAAATACTCTAATCTAATCTAATCAGAGCAAATGAATGTCACTCTTATACTCTGATGACTCAATATCGAAACCTTTCTAATTTTTCCTCAGTTTCCAAACGTGAGGTAAAATTGGAAGGGTTTGTATCGTTTGTATAGAGTCATCGGAGCATTTGATACTGAAGTGCCAATAACTCACCCCCAAATTGCGATAGGATGCTAACGTTTGGCAAGCAGACATTTTTCGCCATGCTCTTTTCGAATATCTCATCAAATCCCATATTTTCACAAGATTAAGTTTTTGTGACGTCACACTTTGGTATTCTACTTAGCGAAAATACCGGTATTGCAATATTACTCATAAAAGTACTGAGAGCTGTCACTTTTGTCTACACGAACACTCCCCAACAACCTGGATTCTCTCCGTAATATGATCCACGCTTAACCCAAAATTCTCGCAAATCTCCCTCATCATGGCTATCGATAAGGTTGATTGTCTTTTCGCGTGCACTAAATTACAGATGTTGCAAGAAAGGACAACAATGGGGTGTCGTAAAGCAATTTCCTCGTCGACAACTGCACCGGAGCCTTTTTGGAATGCAAAGATTCAACTTCAACCGGATTCTGCTGATCGTCATCGTCGCTCTCAGAGTCTTCGTGCAGCGTCGATGAAGCCTTCCGAATCTTGGCGGTCAGTCGAGAGAAGACGTCTACCACTTGCTGGGGCAAAAGAACAACTTTTCCTAGAAAAAGGCGAGCCCCCGATTCACTCCTGACTTTTCGCATGCCTTGTGACACTTTTGGATCGGCCTTTTTTCCCGCCCGGTTCTTCTCCAATGACCAATTGTTCTGTAAGAAATTCATTTTGTTCCTCAGTGAACTGAGTTCGCCTTTTCGTTGCTTTTAGCGCCCATTCCATCTCAAGTGGAAAATGTAAGTCCGCAACTGTACTATTTTCCGCATCTATACTGTTCATTATTCTCATACGTTTTCAAAAAAAAGGTTTTATTACTAAACACATATTATTAAATACTCTAGTCCAGGTAATTGCAAGTGTGTATGTTTGTGAGTGGGTAGTGGTGCCAGGACTTCAGCCCAGTTTCCAAGCTTTCCCATCACGTTCACGCGATTTTGGCGCCAATTCATGACGTCACCAAGACCTTACGTTGACATCGCACTTGAGGCTGCGGGCCCAAACGTTTTATAAACCATTGTGTTTATGTTTTCAAGTTCAACCAGTCAAATTAATTAAAAATAAAGACTATATTTACCTGAACCTCTCGGACCCGGGCTCGGGCTCGGGGTTTGGGGGAGGGGGGGGGGGAAGGAGGGGGAGGGAGAGGGAGAGGGGGGAGGGAGAGGGAGAGCTTGCTCGCTGGCCAATCGAAAGGGTCGAAAGTGGCCCATGATGAATTCTCAGACAAGAATCTCATATGGGAAGACACTGGAGTCCAGTGAGTTTCAACAGGGGCGTTGCCACGGGAGGGTTCCTGGAGTTCCGGAACCCCCCTTTTGGGTTCTGGTCATAGTAAATTTTCACGAGAAAAACATGACTGGAACCCCCCTTTCACCCGGATCAAATCTGAAACATAAGTTAAAAAGGCATCGCATGTCATATTGGGGGTTTATGATAAAAGGATGCGTAATACGGACCTCTTGTGAATACGAGCCTGCGGTGTGGGATTCAGCGCCTTTGTCTAATTTCTCCCTAGGTACATGTATCCCTGATCATAATGTATGGTACTTCATGTATCCCTTATTGTATTGTATTTAGATATATTGCAGTGTAATTTAGGGTCGGATTACAGTATCTAGGGTTGAAGCACTGATTTTAGTATTTAGGGTTAAGCACTGATTCCAGTATTTCCAGTGTATCGAAAGGGTCAGTTCTTATTTATGATCTGGGCTAGCAACATATTATCTTATATCTTATATTACAGTTTCCGGCAGCTAGTTCTCGGTGGTGTAGTGGATAGTGTGCATAGAACAGATCATACGGTCCGGGTTCGATTCCCTATTCTACTGTTGTTTTATGTTTTATTTCTACTGAAATAAAAACTAAGTGTTTAAATACCAAATAAGAGGGTCCTGAAGGGGTAAAATGGGAACTGGGATTGGCTTGTTTTTGCCCTGGGAAATGGGATTTGAGTCACTGGGACTGGGATTTGCTCACTGGAAATGGGAAAAAATGTCAAAATGGGAATGGGAAGTTGTCTTTAAGCATGTCCAGTCAATGCTTAACTGGTCTTAACTAGTCTAACTAATTCCCTTAGCTCGCAAACATCAGAAAACTGTTAAAAGTGCCTATTTTACGCCAATTCTACGATAGGAATTTCAGAATATTTTATTTGTCCCTTGTCTTGCGGGCAACGATATTTGTGTACAGCGGTGAAATCAAGCCAAAAACGCTGCGCTGAGCAATAGAAACAACATGGCGGGATATCAGACTACCTGCAGGCGACAGGAATGTGAAGTGACAGGTGAATATATCACCCGATATGCGCATGTGAATAGAAAAGAGCTGGTATGAAAAACACTGGGATTTTTCCTGAATTCTGCTAGTGGGAATGGGATTTGGACGCTGGGAAATGGGATTTGGAAAAACAATTGGGCTGGGAAAAGGGATTGGTTCCCCCCCCCACCCCCCCACCCCCCCCCCCCCCCCCCCCTCTTCAGGACCCTCAAATAAAAAGGGATGCACCAAGTACATACCAATTTCTCGAGAGGGAAACCCTGTGCAAGCTGCTTTGCAGCACTATGCAGATGACTTTCGATCAGTCCAGGTTGCCGATGTATAAATCGTCCGTTGGCGGCGCAGATCAAGAATCAGCAGTGCAGTTAAGGCCTTGGCAAAATATATATGACCGTGATTTCTATCCAAATGTACACAGGTTCGCTGCAAATTTTATGCACGTTGCAAATTATATCAGCAGAATGTGAGCGATCTTTCAGTACATTGCGCCGGCTTAAGACATACTTGAAGGCTACCATGACCAGCGAGCGAGAGTCTGTACTTTTTCTAATCATTTGAATATACATTACAGTTGGCAAATGGCATTAGTGCAACAATCGATAACTTTGCACGGAAGCATCCAAGGCACCTTTTTCTTTCTGATATCCTAGGTGAGTGAACGGGAAATCTATCAGAAAGCCCCTTATTTCATGTCAAACTGCCTTCAAAATGCACGAGATGCGGTCTCAGACAACCTAATTTTTCAAAATTTCCCGTGGGATGCCCCCGGAACCTCTAAAAGTTCGGGAAAATCGCGCCTTTGGCGCTCTCGAGAGCTTTGGAACACCCCCTCTTCCAAATGCTGGCTACGCCCCTGTTCAATGATATGAATTTAGACTAAGAAAAGCTACAGCTCCGTTCAGCGTTTTTCTTCGAGTCTTCGTTGTACCCCGAAAGTTCTGTGAAACACTACACAGCCTTGTTTGTCGAATGAATAAAGACATATTACTGTTATTATAGCCTAACGGATCGCGACCTCCGCCAGCCAATGCCCAACCTTGCGCGGTCAGTAAAGAACAGATGGTTATTTCCTGGATGTTTGCTGGCGTTTGGAAGCAGGCACTTCGCGCTAAAATAAGTTCAACTTCGGTTTCGCAACAACTAAACTTAAGCAATTTGTTGTGGCACGATATATTCGTGGTGCGTGACTGATGCATACAATAGGCACCGATCTCACATGACTGAGTCCGGCTTTGATCTTGAATCAAGCCCACATTCTCCACTGACCAAAAGAGAGAAAGTACAAGCCATTCTTTAATTTGATAAGACATATTCTCCGAATTCGAATATCCAGAAACTACTTTTGTTTTACTGAGACAGCGAAAACAAATTGATACTAGAATCCGCCATTTACGGTAGTAAAAGAAAATTGACAGCTCAAAACGTTGTCCATTTCAGTGCATAGTTCAATTATAAAAGAGAGAACAACTCCTCGTTGAAGGCAAACCAATATAGTGTCTTTATTCACCATTTTGATGTCATTTTCCCTTGTACAAGACTTTTATTTGTTTCATTGGCTGTTCTAACTTTACAAGATACTACACAACTATCTTTCGCATAATCAAATACGGAATGCAGGCAGTAGAAGCTACAATGTCATGCAAGACGACTAAAATTGGAGCAAGATACTCTACGTTTCAAAGGAGGTAACCATTTCAGACGCGATTGAAAAAGAAAACAATATCAATTCGAATTTTTAGTACAAATTGAATTTATAATGTATTTTTTGAGTCGTAATTAATGACATTCAACTTTGACATTTTTTGTAGCAACGCGTACCGCGGGAATATTTACACTGAAATGTTTTCACGGCGCATGTAACGGTCTGATTACTCATTCTTATCGTGTGATCAGTGAATGTAGTTCTCAAACAAGATTTTATAAATATTATCATCCACAATGCGAGACAAAATGATCTGAACTGGCAGGGAGGAAATCTGTAGCTGACGGTTTCAACAGAATGTAGTTGATGTTTCAATCACGGCCGGCGAAATTCTAAAGGTTGGTGTTAGGTAGCTGTTTACATTCGGTTCACCGGGTTGTGTAAACTACTTTTCACCGATTTATGTTATTTTAAACATAAGATACAAACAACGTTCTATAAAGCTGCGTCATTCTTGGATTTTTTAAAAGCGGTGTAAATTTTGTTTGGATGCTTTGCGCTATAGTTTCAATATGTCGGCCGTCGGAAAATATGTCAAATTAGGAAACTTCAAGGAGGTCGCATCGCAAAACTAAAAGAGATCCCAAGAAAATGCTAGCAAAACTAACATTAGTTGTCCTTTCCCACAGTAGTGTGGATTTATTTTGGCGTACCGACAGGGTTTTTTGGCAGGTATTTTAGGCCACCTCAGAGCTATTCAAAAAAGGCTTAAAACTGGCTTCGAATAAAGGCTCACAACTTGTCTGTTAAAAGAAAATAACTACCTTTTTTAGCATCGTTACATTGACTAAGGACCAAACTATAACTTAATATCAAGAAAATATTTACAGTCTATTTTTCGATTACGTGAGACCGCCACAAACAATACGAAATTTCGTTCCTTCGAATAAGCAAATTTGGATCAGTACGGACCCAACGGTTTTTGTTTAATTACTCGTAAACAAGCGAATATTAGAACAAACTAACCCCGTTACCATAGTGTATCAACAAAAAAAGGATCAAGGAAATCGAACTTTTAGCTGTGTCCGCGATTTTGATGATCATCTTTGATTTTTAGTGACATTCACTCTTAAACATTCAAAGATTTAACCTATTAAAGCTATGTTTTCACTAGAAAAAGTTTAACTAGATAAAGCCAGAAAAGTCCGGAAATACAGCGAAAACACATCGTTTTGCGTTTAGCGAGTTAAGGCCTATTTACACGCTGCGATTTGTCGTGCCGATTTGTCGGCCCCGAGAAATCGTGATGCAAATCGGCGCGTGTAAATGGCGACCCGATGCGCGCGCGATTTCAGTCCGACATGTCGGCCGATTCGGAAAAAATCTGTGATCGCTTCACAGATTTTCGCGTGTCGGGCCCGATTTTAAGAACGAAAACTCAATCTGGACAAGAAATCACGCAAAACAAATTTTATCTGCAGTATTTAAACTAACAACAACCTAAATAACCTATTGGATATCATTTGTTTTTTAAGAAGTTCTTAGCAGAAAAGTTTTGAAGTAAAAAAAAGTTCATATTCAATGCTTGCACTGTACAAAGAGCGCGCGCACGATTTGTCGTGGCCGACAAATCGGCCCGACAAATCGCAGCGTGTAAATAGGCCTTTAACCCTATTCGGCATGGGGGGGAGGGGGGTGGGCACAAAGTGCCCGCGCTAACTTTGAACATTCATAACATCCTTAATATGTATTGAAACGACATCAAACTTTGTGACTTTTCCTAAAATTTATCTGGCAACAATTTGATATGACAATTTTTGGATCACGTGACTTGATGTTTCCATGGCAACAAGATTTTGACAGCCATGTTTTTTTGAAATTTGCATATTTATACCTTTGAATGAAGAAAAACAATGTTTATTGGTAAAACTTTTGTATTTTTACGTCATTTAACGTTTATTTATTGGTTTTCATTAATTTTGGGGGAATTTGGACGGTTTTTAAGAGGTTTTAAAAAAATTCAGAAATCCAAGATGTCGGATCCAAGATGGCGGCCGCATAATTAATTACCTAATAACTACGTCATATGACGTCATCGTTCCATTGTGCGGACCGCAAAGGAGACAGTTCTGGACGTTCTATGTACCCTATAGGTTTCATTGTCATAGCCTTAATGTTCTTGAAGTTACGAAGGGGGGGAGGGGTGTCAATGTGCCCCCCCCCCCCCCAGGCTCAGAAACTCAAAAAAAGCCCAGGCTGAATCGGGTTAAAAATGCAGACTGTTTTCACAAGGCAAAAGAAGGGATTATCTCGCCTTTTTGACCGGAAATTCATGCAGAGTTATAGTACCTCGCGAGATGGTATAACTTGTCCCGATAAATACCGCAGCCAATCGCATTGCGCGTAATGACAGACGCCTGCCAAATAATATTATTTGCCAGACGTTCGCTTCGTGGTTTAGTGGTTCAGTTTGCAAAACAGAACTTTTAACGTGGCAGATGAGTTCAACAATCCTTCCCATTTCTTTCGATTTAAAATTCCTCCGGCCCCGTTAGATTCTCCAGTTCCTCGGCCAGGACCCCATTTATTTCATGGCGCCGGCGTGCAGAACCAGTTACCGAAATGCCCATCACCAGTAGTTCCACTGCAATTTATGCCACATGCATCTCCCTCTACAAGCACCCGCCGACATTGACCGCATCCTCTCTAAGAAACCCCTTCTCCTTCGCATAAATATAGCGAGAATCAATAGAAGAGAAGTCACTGAAAATGCTTCATCTCCCACCATTTTTGAAAGTTGCGCGCTTTTGTAATTGAATCTTCTGAGCTTGAGGGTTAAATTCCGGGTTAAATTTCACAGTGAAAACAGATGTCACGTTTAACTAGTAAATGTCGGTCTGTAAACAAACACCTAGAAAGAATGTTCAGCAAGTAAATCGGCCTAGTGAAAACACAACCTAAGACTTCGAAGTTAACTTATTAAATATTCTAAAAGTTAACCCATTAAGACTTTAAAGTTAAGTTATTAAATATTGTAAAAGTTAACCTTTTACAGGGACCGCGCAGAGGGAGGGGCTGGGGGGGCTTTAGCCCCCCCACTTTTTGCAAGAATGAAAATAAATTAAACAAAAAATAATTTAACAAAAGTAACGGAGTGAAAAATTATAAAAAATCGTTAATTCGAAAGTGACCAGAGTTACTGGCAAAGACAAACGCGCAGATAAATAGACAGAATGAAGCATTAGTCGTTACAATTGTAAAATATTTTTTCGCTTCTAACCTAGCAAGGGTAAACGTCTTTTAAATGGCTTCTTTTTCCTGCGGACCAATCAGTAAAACGCGTTGTTGTTTTGTAACTTAAATATCATTCACTAAATTATTTTCAGTTACCGTTTTGTTTTGCCGTGTAAATATTTTGAATGAATAATTAAACAATTATTGAACTCGGCTTTGTTATCCACACGGCTCAAGGCTTCGGCTTTGGCGGATTACCCCCTCGATCTGCATAACTCTTCATATCATACTCAGCCTCGTGCAATAATTGCTGAGTAATTATACAGCGTTTAGTTCAAGGCAGCTCAAGCAAAATCGTTGGATTTCTGGCTTATTTATAGCAATTAAAGGTTGATATCAGTAGTATAACATAACAATCTTAGTGATGGTGAATTTTCAGACCCGATAGCAACATCACTGAAGATGTGGAAAAAAATCAATAGTTTTATCGTTGTAATAGCATTCTCCGTCACTTTAGAGAAATTGAATAGAAATCCATAAGCATGCCACCCCCGCCCCCCCCCCCCCCCCCCCCCCGCCCACAAAAAAAAAAATTTCCTACACGCATTCTTCTTTAGCCCCCCCACTCGAAAACTTGCTGCGCGGCCCCTGTTTTAAGACTTTGAAGTTTACCTATAAACATTCTAAAAGTTAACCCATTAATCCCCATGATATACCTTTAAACTAAGACGTGTTAATTTCCAGGATCGGCAGATGTTTGCTACACGTACCCTGTAGGAATATCACACCTATCAAAAATTCCTGACAATCAACTAACAGCTTCTACGCAGCACGGTAGACGTTTTCAGGCAGCATATGGTCGACTCTACGGTGACAGAGGTGATGGCTGGTGTGCAAAAGAACCAAGCAGGGCTGATGACTGGTTGCAGGTTGATCTTGGGAAAAAAATTCAAGTTTATGGTGTTGCTACACAGGGAGACAGAAATGGCAATGAATGGGTGACAGACTTCAAGCTGTCGTATTCATCTGACGGGAACACTTGGACAACATACACGGATGGAAATGGCGCGGAAGTGGTATGATTTCGTTTACATACATGTATACAAAAAAAATAAAGGACTTTCTAAGGTATCTCTTTAAACGGTTGATTTTTCTTCTAACAAAATAACATCATGCACTACACTTGGTGTTTTTCTGTTTGATGAGGCTTAAAGAAGCATTGTGACCATTATAATTATGAAAGGTCAAGACATTCATATCAAAGGATTACCTATGACAATTTACTTATAGAACGGTTTTAAGTTATCAATTTATCACTGCTGTTGAATTTTATAGGAATTTCATAGGGCGGGCGACAGCAACACAGTTGACCAACACAAGTTACCAGTGGAAGTAACTGCAAGATTCATCCGCTTCCACCCAACTAAACGACAAAAGTGGAACTGTCTAAGAGTGGAGGCTTATCGCACCGGTCAGTCTAGTCGGTTAGCTTTATTTATCGTCACACATATGCGACTTTGGGAGGAAAAGGGTTAAGACTTTGACGTTAACTTATTAAACATTTTAAAAGTTAACCTATTAAGAATTTGACGTTAACTTATTAAACATTGTAAAAAGTTAACCCAATAAGACTTTGCCTTAGCTTATTAAGTTTACGTCGTAATTTTACGTCGAAACATTTAATCACATAAAACTTTTACGTCCTACTCTATGGCGTTCATTACTGCTCAAAACACTTTGACGACTTTCTAGACGTTCAGACACCTCTAGGACGTCCAGGAGGTCATATTACAGTGCTAAATATTACGACGTAAATTTTAGGACGTAATCTTAGCGAATTCAATATAACGACGTAATATCTCAGGCGTTCACAATTCTATTATACAACGTCTTCTTAATGTCTCAATAAAGTACGTTGTAAATATGACTTGGTACATATTACGACGTAACGTTATCTTCACGGTGAATTGTTACGTTATACGACGTGAAATTATCACGACGTAAAAATTACACCTAGAGGTGTCTGAACGTCTAGAAAGTCGTCAAAGTGTTTTGAGCAGTAATGAAACACGTCCACATACTACTACTCACGTCCACATCACGTCCTAATGACTTGACATGAAACAAATTTAACGTCGTATTAAGTTTACGTCGTAATTTTATGGCGTAATTTTACGTCTTAATTTTACGACGTAACATTTAACCACATAAAAACTTTACGTCGTACTCTTCCTTTAAAAAAATATCACGTCGTAACTTGACATGGAACTAATTTAACGTCGTAATATTACGCCGTAAATTTCCGGTGTAATTTTACGTCGCAACGAAACAATTCACCGTGAAGATAATGTTACGTCGTAATATGTACTAAGTCATATTTACAACGTACCTTATTAAGACATTTAGAAGACGTTGTATAATAGAATTGCAAACGTCATGGATATTTCGTCGTAATATTGAATTCGCTAAGATTACGCTGTAATATGACCTCCTAGACGTGCAAGAGGTGTCTGTACGTCTAGAAAGTCGTCATTCTGACTCCACAAAGACGAGACATTCAATGTGAAATGAGTTTATTGAGGATGAGCCATTCAGTCATCTGACGGATGTATCCTGCTAACATATTCTTTTCATTCTCCTGACCTTGTAAATTAGATTTTAATTATGTTAAATTACAGAAAATTGTGCCAAGCCAGAAACGAAAAACCACTTTAGAAGTGGCCAAAAATTGTGGAAACGTATACCCCCCTATAAAAGTGCAGTGGCACTGGACCTCGGATGCAGAGGTACAACTGACAAATGCTATAATACAGTATCAAACCTATTTGAAAGACTGAAATTTAATCGAAAAATAAAAAGACGACTCAATGTGAAATGAGTTTATTGAGGATGAGCCAGTCAGTCATCTGACGGATGTATCCTGCTAGAGCTAAAGAAAGGGAAATAAATGAATGAAATATTGATCGAAAACACAAATTAAAGTCCCAACATCCGAAGAAACTAACAATCTAGAGTCCAAATTGTTATCTACATAACCATTCTTGGCAGAAGTCGTCTTCCATCTACCATGCCTCTGGAAAAGCCTTTCTTCTACGTCGGCATTAGCGGCGGCTGAAGCTCCGCATGCCCTTAATGAATGCGTACTAAACAGCGAAATATCTGGCACAATATCCTTAAAGCTATTCTTAAAATAATGCCTAACAGTGGTATAACTAATAGGCTTGTTAGCAGAAACGAGCTTATGGCCTAACCCATAAAAAAATGGAGATTATGACGTAATTCCAAATCATGTGACGAAATTATCGACGTTTTTTTTATAATTAATATACCTTTGAAATTCATATACTTTGTACAATTAAAGTTTCGTTATCATAGTTTGGAGAAGCAGAAAGCGGGTACTTCCCTTACAAACGATCCAATGTCTCTGTCCGAACAGAAACCAGCCCCTGGAATTAATTCCGAAAAAATGTGTCGCGTGTGGATTTCAGAGAGCATAATCAAGTGATTATGAAAATGACAAGAAACGCAGGTGAATGACCCTCCTTTCGGGTTACACGGCTTACTGTTCCTCTATGTAAAGTCGCCTTAAGACTGCTCCGCCTCCGAATTGAAACACTAACAAACATCTCTAGTGAGCACAAAAAATGTTCTTACTGCGTAGCACTCCCGTTGAATGTTGATATTGAAATTTGTTTGTTAAGATCGAGTGCTGAAAAACTGTTACACATACAGTCAGACGTTTCAAGGATAATCCCTTCATCAGTGTTGTGTCGGCTCAGGAGACACGCTCGTGCTCACATAAAATATGTTGTGTAAAAAACGAAACGTCTGACTGTATTTGTAACAGTTTCTTCAGCATTCGATCTTAACAAACAAATATCCAACTGAGTATCCAACTGTGCGGTGCAATTGGTAAAATTGTTGATTATTGCTGATCAAGTTATACATTTGCTTTTGCAGAATGTGGTCCAGTGGTAAACAATACATTGTCAAGTCCCGGGTTTCCAAATAATTACCCAAATAAAATGGACTTTGTATACAATGTTTCAATTCCACAAGACAAGGCGCTGAAAATGAAGTTTCACAAATTTGACCTGGAGCATGATTCCGATTGTAGGTAGGTAACTTAAACATTAGTAATGTAAAAATAATGATACCCACTAAGTTGTAACACCCCCGAACCACGCGTCTATCCGAAGTTTACCTGCTTGTTTAGATCTGTCGTCTGGTCGATTTTCTTGAAATGATATTTAAAATGCATTAATGCCAGTTCCGTAAGGCTTGGTTTCCACTAGCGACATAACGATCATAATCATAATCATATAAACATAATCATAATCACAACGTTGTTATAATCTAGTGGAAACACATACGAACAAGCCGTCGACTTTCAATTTGACGCTCATCAAAGTTGGACGCCATCGTGGAATATCATGAACTGCAAATTACTGGAACTAGGACGTTTATTGGCCAAAATACAATGAATGAACATACTTCATTATGGTCACAACTATGAGCGCTAGATTTTACGTTCCCACTACGACAGAAGCATAATCACAGACATAATCATAATCATAAGAAAATGACCGATCATTTTCTTATGATTATGATTATGTCGATCCTAAGCGTCTTTATGATTATAATTTTCGGCGTTCCCACTACGACATAAGCGACATATGTTTCGTTGATGACGGAGGGAGGATTGCTCGGATTTTCGGATCAATGGCTACACATCACACACGCCATGATTTCGCCTTGAGGAAAGACAACATCCGGGAACCTTTATTGCATCATAACAAATTACACAGGCATCCCACCACACATATTGATGAGACAGTCCTAACATCCCCACTTGATCTCTTTTATGTATGTCCTAGAATCATATGAACATGATATAACTAAAAGTATAAACATGCAGCACATTATCAGTTGATAAATGGATACAGGAATATAATATGAACTCTTGTACACTACTTTTATACTTAAATGTCTGAAGGACCAAATATGTAACTCCTGAACTTTTGTAACTTTGTAACTGGTTTGGTATACACACAATCGTCAACAGGGCTCTGAACAAAATCCTTCTCCAGCAAGAAACAGTGTAGTACATGGTTTCAATTTCTATCCGACTGCTTCAATCCATACAGAGATTTGTTCAACTTATACACAAATTTTCCCTTCTTTCCCTGAGGGAACTTCAAAGCCTTTAGGTGGATCCATATAGATCTCACAATCAATAGGGGCGTTGATATTTTTTTTTTTTTTTTTGAGTAAACATTTTATTTCACAATACAAAGCTTACACTACTTACAAATCAATATACTTCTTACAGTCGGGTACTTACACTACTTACAATACGATACTTACGCTTATTACAAAAACAATACTTACAATACTTACAGAACGATACTCACACTAAACCGTATTTTTTAACATACTTAAACCCTTATAGCTTGTATACCAAAAGAAGGAAAGTTTTAGCTATTGTTCCAAAAGAGGGAGGAAGGGCTCCCATTTTTTGTCGTGGAGAAAAAGGTTTTTGTTCCTTCTCGCAATAAAACGTTCGATTTGATACGTTCTCTTACATTTTTCTAAAAACAGACTAATGGAGAGGGGGGATTTATTAAGCTTAGCACGGTAGATAAAGTATTTACCCTCGAGAATGATGTAGTTAATAAGAACATTATCCGACTGCTTCAATCCATACAGAGATTTGTTCAACTTATACACAAATTTTCCCTTCTTTCCCTGAGGGAACTTCAAAGCTTTCAGGTGGATCCATATAGATCTCACAATCAATAGGGGCATTGAGATATGCGGTTTTCATATCCATCTGGTAAAAAAAAAAAAATGTTGTGCTGCTATTTGCATTAGCACACGCACTGATGTGAGATTAGCAGTTGGTGCAAAGGTCTCCTGACAATCAACACCTCTCACTTGACTGTAACCCTTAGCAACAAACCTTGCTTTGAAAGTTCTAGCACCGGTGGAACTTTCTTTGATAGTGTACACGCAACGTCCCCCCCCCCCCCCCCCCACTGGATGTTTGCCCCCTGGCAGAGCAGACAAAGTAAATGTGTTATTCTCAGCTAGAGAATTCATCTCTTCCTTCATCGCTGCCTCCTAATTTCTTGACTCAGGCGATTCCATAGCCTCTTTCTAGGTTTAAGGGAAAGCAGAAAATTTGTAACAGTAGTCTACACTTATTAGTACCTGATCATCATCCACTAAGTCTGTGACATAATCTCTCAGGTAGGCTGGGGAGGTTTCTCTCTCTCGTAGAACGTCTCACACTTTCATTGGGAGACTGGGAAGTAGGGTCTGGTTTCTGGTTTCATTCTTAGCCCCAGGTCCTTTAGCAAGTTTATCCGTACCCTTTCCAGATCTGCCGACATCAGATACACTAGTAGCATCAGTATTGGATTGTGATGGCATGAAATCATCATCACTTGGCAACGAACTTTCTGTTTGGGTCTGTTGTTCCACCCCTTTCCTAGGGAACTTAACCACCCTGTACTTCATAATCTTGCCCACCTCTGGGATATACACATGATAGGCAGGACTCCCCTTATCATACCCAAGGAAAATCCCTTTGTGCATCTGGGATCCAACTTCTTCTTATTCTGCTTATATGAATAGCATTCAGATCCAAAAACTCTCATGTTTGACAGATTGGTCTTCTTGCTAGTGATAGCAAAGTACGCTGTTTGCTTTAAGCGGTTGTTAAAGCACCGATTGCATATGTACGCAGCTGTCATTACTGCGTAAGGCCAAAACTCCTTGCCGAGATGGGATTTATTATTACAGAAACGAGCAATGTGCCCTGGCTGGCTGTATTGAAAACAGATGATATCCGACTGGGATTCTTGGTTGTATTCCGTCTTTATTACTGCATGAAGTGATTTCCCGTCGCTACACTGGCTCGCTCAGTGTCTTCGAAGCTTCGTAAGGCGACTTTAAAGGAAAACTATCACGGGTTGCGCATGCGCGAGTTTCCGATGGCGGCTAGACTTTACAATACCAGGCCACTCTGGATCGCGTTACTCATGCATCGCGGCCCGCGGTCCCACGGTGAATGAATAAGCTCAAATTTGTGACACCGCGGTCCGCGGTCCGCGGTCCCACGGTATCGTGAATATCGCTCGATGAAAAGAACGCGGGCTTTGATAAGTCGAAAATATAATTTTTACATTTTTTGGCAATTAGAAGTCGGAGTTTAGCGCTGATCTACAAGCACGGTGGTCGGTTGCTAGGGCTTTTCCTCCCGCAACTCTCGAAACTGAGAGTTTTAGGCTATAGACAAAACTAGAATACATCGAATCTAACGAAACTTGGAAGGAAAGTAGGTGGATAAATTACCTATCAATTGATGATTATTTCATCCCATTTGACTAATATTGTGACGTCATAAATGATGTCCAAATTTGGCATCAGAATTAAAATTCAGGAAAAAAAAGTGTGAAAATGTTGTATTAGTTTTCAGTATAGAATTCTATGATTTCTGGTGAAAACCCAATCTCAATTGGATAAAAAGACGTAAAGTTACAGCTAATTAAAGAAATTCAAATTTCCCGCCAAATGACCATATATGGTCAAACTTTAGGGGTATTTAAACGCGAAAACAATGAATGTAGTCGCAACGGAGAAAGGACAAAGTTGCATAAAATCGAAATTGTAGTTTTTTCAACTTAGCATATGTTGTACTATGACGCGTATTTCAACACGAATTACGCCATTATGACGTCACATGACGTAATTCGTGATGAAATACGCGTCATAGTACAACATATGCTAAGTTGGAAAAACTACAATTTCGATTTTATGCAACTTTGTCCTTTCTCCGTTGCGACTACATTCATTGTTTTCGCGTTTAAATACCCCTAAAGTTTGATCATATATGGTCATTTGGCGGGAAATTTGAATTTCTTTAATTAGCTGTACCTTTACGTCTTTTTATCCGATTGAGATGGGGTTTTCACCAGAAATCATAGAATTCTATACTGAAAACTAATACAACATTTTTCACACTTTTTTCCTGAATTTTAATTCTGATGCCAAATTTGGACATCATTTATGACGTCACAATATTAGTCAAATGGGATGAAATAATCATCAATTGATAGGTAATTTATCCACCTACTTTCCTTCCAAGTTTCGTTAGATTCGATGTATTCTAGTTTTGTCTATAGCCTAAAACTCTCCGTTTCGAGAGTTGCGGGAGGAAAAGCCCTAGCAACCGACCACCGTGAAGGGCTCTACATGGAAATGGTTAGCTTTCATTTGTTACGGTAACACCATACACATCTTAAACTTCGTGAGTTAAGCGCTGATCTATAGTGATTAGGGCTAAGAACTGCCTCGAAATGGTTAGCTTTCATTTGTTGTTATGGTAACACCATACAAATCTTAACTTATTGTCTTCACGTCTTTAAAATTTTAGACAAATTCGTCTGATGACGAAAAACACTCGCAAAAAATTGCGTTACTTCCGATTGCCACCATATTTGGCCCACAGGAAGTTAATATATTTAGTTAATTTATAATATGTGCCTAGTTCCAGCCCCCATCGTGTTTTGAGCTTCACGTAGTATTTGTGACGGCTTTTGCGAAGAATGAAAGCTTGTATCGACGAATTTCAAGCAAATACAAGTCAAGCAAATTATTTTTTTATCTCAAGCCATTTCCACACGCAAATCAAGACCATACTAACTAGCAAAAAACCGAGAGCTCTGCGTGGCGGCGCACTCGTTTTGCTGAAGAGTCTGTGGTCAAAGACTGAGGCAAATTGTTTGGAATAAATTTGGCCACCGAAGTGACGAGTTTTTATTTTAAAACAACAAATATAAAATAAACAAATATGTCTTCAGCAAAGGTGGGGGGAAGAAACCGCCACCAGAAATATTGTAAACATAAGAACCCACTCGTTAGAACTAAGACGGTAGACCGGCGGATGGGGCGGTGGAGGCAATTTGTTGACTTAAGTACAGTCAAGGAGACGTGCACGGTGTGATGGTGAACGATCGAAAGGGGCGAGCACATGGAAAGACTAGCGTTTAAGAATGATGGTGTCCGACACACCCTGCCTTTTGATTGGTCAAGGAAAATAACGCCTACCGACTATTGTCCATTGAAATGACCTGACATAAAAATGACATTATGTTTACATCAAACCGAGAGCTCTGCGTGGCGGCGCACTCGTTTTGCTGAAGAGTCTGTGGTCAAAGACTGAGGCAAATTGTTTGGAATAAATTTGGCCACCGAAGTGACGAGTTTTTATTTTAAAACAACAAATATAAAATAAACAAATATGTCTTCAGCAAAGGTGGGGGGAAGAAACCGCCACGAGCCACAAAAATGTGGCAACCCCACCAAGGCGCCAGCAGAGCTCACGGTCGGAATTACGATTTCACAATTTTGAAATAACACAAAGGCGGCGTGACGGGCACGTTGCAGCTCTTGTCTGTCCAAGGTGACCGTCACAAAAAGGCTATGAGTAAGCGCGTAGTGAGCGTAAGAATAACACGAGAACGGGAAAAATGCGAGGATAATGCAGCCCTTGTCTGTCCATTATCACTGACATTTAGAAAGGCGCCGTAAGACTGTCGTAAATGTTGAGATGTCCGGCTAATGAGAACTGTCAGGTATCTATTAAAACGTGAAAGAGAAGATGCAGCCCCTGTCTGAACATCCACGCCGACACGTAACGTAATGGAATACTAATGCATAATGCATAATAACAAGATATTGATAAACTGAGACAATGAAGGAGATAAGGCAGCCCTTGTCTGTCCATTATCGCCGACATATATCAACATGAAAGAGAAGATGCAGCCCCTGTCTGAACATCCACTCCAACACAGGAACGTAATAGAATACTAATGCATAATAATAACAAGATATTGATAAACTGAGACGATGAAGGTGATAATGCAGCCCTTGTCTGTCCATTATCGCCTAGTATCGCCGACATGTAGAAGATAGGCTAATCATGTTATAGTTATCATGTTACACCTACATGTAGAAAGGCCTTCGCCTAAAAACAAAAATTATCCGAGGAATTAGTTTGCGTGGAACGAAGAATTCCTAATATAAAGTTTAAAAGCATCAGATTTCCAGCGACCAAGAGCACGAATTTGCGAGTCGGAAAACCCGTTTTCAGCAGCGTGACACGCTGCTCCAATTCTAAAGCTATGACTCTTATAACGCGAGGTGTCTAGACCGCAAAAAATTAAGCACTGGGTTAGCACGGTATTGAATTGGCTCACCGTGATTGGACTACCGTCCAGATGGCAAAAAAGAGGTCCGGGTTGTGGGCCGCGGATTTTGTTGTAAAGTAACATGGATTGCACGGGGCAACAGGATGAGGATTCCTCGCGTGCAATTATGATGTCAAAGGGACGATTGCCAGTGTTGTGCTTGAAATTAGTGATAGTAATTTTCATGGAATGAATTTGCCCCTCAAGACTGAGAAACCGTAAGTTATCATATTGAATTACAGTGTCGGCACTGGCGCTCTTGGCCGCTAGTTCTCCAATGCGGAAAAACCCATAGAAGGCCGTGAGAAACATGGCAGAGAAAATAACACGTTGTACGGCCGAAGAGTTGGTGTGCGTTAGGGAGTGCACGAGATCGTGTAAAACCGGTTTCGAAATAGGTAGCCTGACGTCCGACGATTTACGTCGACTTAACGCTGTCAACAACTTATGAATGAGAAATGTTTGAGTTGGGTCAGGTAAACCTTTCATCTTGTGCACGTAGCTAATGGCTGAGAGATAAGAGGTAATTGTAGAAGGTGCGAGCTTCCGGGCGTCGAGATAAGATATGAAAAGGGCCAGTGAGGCAGACGATAGCGGCAAACGCAGGCTATCTGTTTTGAAAAACCTCGTATAAAACTGTGTAAACAAATTCCAAGCTCTTCGATATGATTGACAAGAACCCGAAGACAACACGGAATTCATAAGACACCCTAAGTTAGTAACCAACTCTTCGGCAGTAGGTTCTCGGGCACAAGTGTTGGTGAGTGGTCCGCTCCGGGGAAAAGCTCCTTGAACTGCTCTATCTGAAAACGCGAAAGATAATCGGCTCGAGTATTGTTAAGACCAGGGATATGGCGCGCATGAAATAAAATATTATACCTTAAACAGGTTAAAACAAGGTCACGTATCAAAATCATTATTAATTTATGTTTAGACGTCTGTTGATTGATGATATCAACCAAGGCAGCGTTATCAGTAAAAAACACGATACGTCTGTTGGCCATCTGAGAACCCCAAACACGAACAGAGAGGACGATCGGAAATAGTTCTAAAAACGCAATATTTAAGGATCTCCAGGCGTGTGGCCACGCACCACAAAGCCAGTGAGTGTCAAAAATAGCACCGTAACCTTTCGATCCAGCCGCGTCAGTGTAAAGCTCGAAAGATGATGAATTTTGCCATCTTTCTTCAATAAAAAAGGAGCGGCCATTAAAATTGTCTAGGAATTTCAACCAGACCTCCATGTCATGTTTAGTTTCTTTGCTTAACCTAATGCGATGATGCGGGCGACGCACGCCAATTGTAAGATCAATCATGCGGCGAAGAAAGGCGCGACCGGGGACAATGACAGAACATGTAAAATTCAACAGGCCAACTAAAGATTGCAGCTCTCTGAGAGTGACCTTACGACATTTGAGAAAAGATTCGAGTAAAGTGCGGCATTTTTGAAGCTTGTCTTCCGGTAAACGGGCTTCTTGTCGAACCGTGTCCAGCGTTATCCCGGCAAACTGAAGCACTGTAGCCGGGCCAAACGTTTTTTCCTGCGCAATCGGTACCCCGAGGTACTCACACATACGCAAAAAGTTTGATAAATCTGCACGACATTTGTCTTCACTGCTAGCTATGAAAAGGAAGTCATCTAGAATATGTAACATGCCCGAAGCACCGAGTCGACGCACAGCTAGCCACTCTAAGGACGAACTGAAAGCTTCAAAGATGGCACAACTCGAGCTGAGTCCCATAGCGAGGGTCACATCAAAATAATATAGATCATCCCATTTCATACCCAGTAAAGGGAAATTGGACGGGTGAATTGGAATAATCCGGAAAGCAGATTTAATGTCAGTTTTCGCCATAAAGCAACCAGCCCCTTCCCGTTTAATGACCGCAATGGCATCGGCTATCGTCGCGTAATGGACGGATGAGCACTCGCGTGGAATATTATCATTTACCGACGACCCACTAGGGTACGATAAATGGTGAATCAAACGGAATTCTGAGGGAACCTTTTTTGGAACTATACCTAAAGGGGAACATACGAAGTTGGGAAAAGGAGGAGAACGAAAAGGTCCAACTATTCTCCCGGCCTCGCGCTCCTTTTGTAGTTTAGCCCGTACAATCTGTGGTTGTTGAATAGCGCTTTTAAGGTTGGGCGATTCAACAGCACGCCGCTCACCGCAAAAACAATACGGAACCCAAACGTAAACCCGTTAACTAAATAGTTCTTAAGAGGTGGATGATAACCGGTTAAGAGAAAATTAAGACGATCCACCTTTACGGGTGTGACCGGCTTGCTGCGAGAGCGGCTGAGCAGTTGATGTCCCAGGTTTTTGGATTGCGCTGCGTTGCTGATTAACGACGGAACACTGTGTTGCAGGGTGCTTTGACCCACACTTAAAGCAGATGTGCTCAAAACGGCAGCCGGTGCACACTTTGCCGGCATGGAAGGTCCAACAGGTGCCCTTGGGAAAGGATTGGCGAGGACGGGAGCGCAGAAAAACCTTATCGGATGTGGACTGTGTTTTGGGACGAAAATTGGTAACAGCCTTTAGCCATAGATCCCAGTGAACAGCATCCCATGGAAATTGGTCAGGGGCCGATTGCCGAATGAAACGAAATTGTTCATCATAAAAGACCCAATCCCCAGGTTTGGCGGCAATATCGCGCACTATCTCACAATATTTCATGAGCTTAGGGGTTTCCTGAGGGTATTTCTCCGAGTAAATAGCAACAAAAATGTTAAAGGCAGAAAGCCACTGATTCAAATTATGTATCTTTTTAGTCGGTTGGCTAGGCTCCAGTGTCAGTTGAGGCTGACTGGAGTCGTTGGCAGACGATGTTAAAGAAAGGGAATACTTTTGACTATTCGGGGACAGTGAGAGTAACATTCCAAATTCTACAAACTCATGCTGCCAAATTTTGGCTTTAACCTTAGAGTTCACCCTACTCCCCAGTGAAACGGCAATGCTAGCGAAAGGTTGCTTGGGAGCCTGTGTCCCTGGCTGGTCAAGGATAATTGTCTCCTTTAAAACACTGGCAGTCGAACGCGTACCTTCGAGTGGGCCTCCAAGTTGGGCAAGTGAAGCACTCATCACGTTGTTTGCCAGCTGCTCCGGTCCGGAGTCTGTTGCATCTGTAGCGTCACGCTGACTTGAGGGAACAGCAGCCAAGGCCTCTTGTATGGCCTGCTTTACTGCCACAGATATTGTGGAAGTCAGCGCCTGTAGGTTTACTTGCATCATCGGAGGCTGTGCTTGTGGCTGTCCGACTTGCTCCGGACGAGTTTCAGTGGACTCAGACACACGTGGGCGTTTCGCGTTTCCACGCGTGTTGTAGCCGGAGGTGCGCTTCTTGGGAGGCATGGCTTAGCGATAATTGAAAAATTAGCTATAGACGATAAGCCTAACATTAAAAACAAGTTTCCGTACGATAAGAGGAAAGGAATGTGTAACACGATGAACATTTCCTGAGATGAGTGTCATTATCTCGATGAAGCTTAGAGGGGCAGTTTGGAGGTCAAGCGATAAGGATCCAAAAATCAAGTGATGTATTAAAGGTTCATTCGTGATACCGAGAAAAACGGGTGGCAACAATACAAACTACAAGCCATGTCTAACAGAATAAGGTGCCTGGATACTGGATAAAAAAGTGCATTGAGGGCACGCCTACAAAGTAGGTGGCCGATAATAAGTATTGCACACTTTTGTGGTATCCACCAGAGCAAGAAATATAGAAGATAACGCCAAAGCCAACAAAGAAAAAATCAGAGCACACTGTGCAATTTATCATTCTGATAAACAATAATATGTACAGCCTAATATGTGTCCGCGCCAATTGGCAACGGCACAGGTATAAAAAAGGGGCTGATACACAGAAATTAACAGGATTTGGCTAGGCGCGACAAACACTTTGAATATCTGGCTTGATATAATGGCTTGATATAAGTAAATTCAAGAACTGGTAATGGAGCTTACGAACAAGCGCAAGGACCTCAAAATCGCCCCTCTAATGCTACGATAGAATTTGAATTGACCCCTGATATTGAGATGTACACCATCACGTGCATAAAAATTATTGACGGCATTCCAGAAACCCCGGTGGCCCCAGAAATTGGCATAAGGGATGGGTTCTAAAACTACCCGAAGATACTGTGTCAGGATGCTGACATTACGATTATAGTGTGTATCCCCTTTTCTACGAAGGGTTTGACAAACACAAATAAGACTAACTCCATACGTATCATGTAAGAGTCGAATGAAGTCATCAATGGCTGAGCCAACATGCAATGGGTCATGAGCAGTTAAATCATTGGAACCCAACTGAAGGATTACAATATCGGGCTGAAAGGACGCGACTACGTGTAAATCATACAATAGGGTCTTCGCCACCGTCCTGCCGCCGATGCCGTGCCAGTGGATAACAGCACCGGCCGGAATGTGGGAAACCGTGAAATTCCTGCTCAAAAAATAATGCAATCGGCGGATAAAAGAATCACCCAAAACCAAGACACGGGGCAGAGCCATTGCCAGTAAATAATAAGCGTAAAAACTTAAGTTACTTGCCTCAATTTGTTGACTTAAGTACAGTCAAGGAGACGTGCACGGTGTGATGGTGAACGATCGAAAGGGGCGAGCACATGGAAAGACTAGCGTTTAAGAATGATGGTGTCCGACACACCCTGCCTTCTGATTGGTCAAGGAAAATAACGCCTACCGACTATTGTCCATTGAAATGACCTGACATAAAAATGACATTATGTTTACATCATAATGTTCGGTTTGAAGGATTCTGGAGGATAATAAGCCAAACAAACGCGAAAATCGACGAAAGAAAACAGTAAGAATCTTTGCTTCAAATTCGCCGAGTAGGCTAGTCTGACACACATTCTGTTGAAACGCAGTGAAATTCGTCCCGCTGAACTTTTTGCCTTCAAAGCCATGCTTATTTTGATGACTTCTGTCAGTGAATTCATGTTTGCTTGTTTTTAATTCGATATTTCGCCGAGAAACTAAAAAATAATGCGGCTTTTGAAAGTAAATATCGGGTCACGAGGTGACGCTCAAGTCTCAATTTTTACTATGTTAAAATTGGTAGTTGCTCTATATTTTCGACTGATATTCGGTCTTTTTTGCTTAGATATATATTGAAGAAAAAAATTATTTCTACTGTATTACATATAATAGAAAACTTTCCTGGCAAAATTACACTCTTAACCGTGGACCGCGGTGGCAGGGAAAACTTATATATAACAAGAGGCTACACTTAGCCTAAACTCATGCGCATGAGACTCTAAGACGCGTTGATTGAACTTACCAATTTTTCTGTACTCGCTTTTAATATTTAATTTATTGATTCCCGATCAAATCCACACTCGTCTATTACTTTCGAAGCCGTGAATTATTTCTGTTACATTTGAGAAGACAGCTTAAAAAAAATAGGCAGTCGAGGACTGCATGTGACCCACATGCTGTAAAAAGAAAATTGATAATCAATATAAAGACTTAGTTTTCCTGTGTTACTAAATCGCATGCAACCGGTGTAAAATGGGTTATTCCCCCCCCCCCCCCCCCCCAGACGGATGCAATATTTTTTTTTACCCCTCCCCCGCCCGGATTTCCCGGCCAGGCGGACCCACCCTCGCACCTTGATTTTTAGTTGGTAGTTGCTATAGCAACTACGAAGTTTAGAGGGCACTCGAGAGAGCGGTCGGCTGTTCATGTAAGCGAAATAGTATATCTTGAGCCCAACGTGTCTTTGTATTGTTGTCTGTTGGACACAATATTTTAGCTTACTTGAACAAGCTATCATCATCACTTCCGCCGTATGCGTAAAGTTAACCTTTTTTTGAGCGTGAAGTGGTGTACGTTCGAGGCAGGTTTATGAGAAGTTTTTTCAAAGTTTGGCGCTGTTTCTTCGGTAAAGAACTTTCAAACTGTCACGACAGAATATTATTTCTCAGCCTTGTTGGAAAGCAAACATGATTATTGCCTCGCTATTTCTTCGAGGACTGCTTTGGTAAAAATTTATACAGTAACAAAGCAGGGAATTGTTGGCTGATTACTGTAACACTATAGTACGTGACTGTGGATACAAGATATGATGACACATTCCGACGTGTGATAAAAGAGCTAAAGGAAAATTTCTTTGTGGACCTTGCTGCAATTGAAGGCAAAGAATTTTTGTTTTGATGTGTTTTTCGAAAAATTCAACTACTTTTTGGTCTGACAATCCCCCAATTTAATTGCCAGACTGCGTGTCGCCAAATGCTTATTCTTTGTCTTCTTTTATATAAACATCTGACGACACGCAGTCTGGCGAACAGAAAAGATGATTTTGAGATGTTTATTACATGTAATAAACAAAAATCCACTGTGTTTGCTCCCGATTTCTCAACTCAACAACAGTAACAGCGAAGCCAAAATAGCACTACTTTCTGAGAAACAACTGCGAACTATCCGTACGGATCCGCTCGTTAACCCAGATACCACCTCTTGCCCGGATTGCCGTTAACGTTTTGTAGGCCCTAAATAAACAGGAAATCGAATTCAGGAGTTCCGGGATTTTTTTTAAAGTTTTCAAATGTTTGGTGATAATTGCTATGAATTGGTCAAACATTTCGTAAATAAACGTTGCGTGACGCATTCATGATCACTAAAATCTATCCGTGATTTTAAGACCAAATCGAAATGAAATGTTTCCATAACTTAAAGCAGTTTCTTTAAAAAAATGCTTTGATTTTGCCATCTATAATAAGTTTTTTCCAGGCTTCACAGTTTCTTTAAAGTGCTGTCGCAAATACACAGTTTTCATTTATGCAAATTCACGAGAAACGGTAATTTGATAGCAAGCTGTTTTGAAATGACCACGGCTGAATCCAAAATATATTTTCTATAAAAGGTCGAAACTTTTGAATGAAACTCATATTTCCTTGAATAAAAATGCCTTTCCTTTGATTAAAAGAGTCAAACACCTTTCAGAATTCAGTGATTTTCTGCTTCTGGAAGTCTTGGCGATTTATTGTATCCTTATTTAATACTGCGTGGAACCGGCTAGCGTCTGCGAAAATATAATAAACATCACAAAATAATTCAATTCAGCAACCTATTATGCTTTCTAAAATTGCCAACTTTTCCAGTGTAATAGAATGCCAATCTTATTCGGAAAAATGATTCGCATAATGCTTTCGCTAATGAAAAAAGCAGTTCACAGAAATGAAATGCTGGCGGCGTTTGAATCATGATTTCGGATAGCTCATGGTCTGCAAACAAACACTTCGATTCACAGCTCGATTTTTCACTAAAACCTTTTTCCAAACCACGAAAACACCTAAAATAATCTTTGAAAACAATACTTGGCCACATTTGGTGAAAGCTGTGCTTGGTAAAGCAGTAAAAAGAACGAGAAAGCTCCATTTACCTTTCCCACGGATCCAAAGTGCGCACTTACAAACAGAACTGCCTTGACAATCGAGTCGTCCAATCCGAAGCTATCAGAACTGTCTCATACAGCAATCGATTGAACTCGGCACAACTTCGCGCTTCGGAAAGTCGGACTTACTTACACAGGTGACAACATAGTGGTTACTAGTAACCTAGTAACCACAGAAAGCAATAAAGTCAGTAAAAATCGACATTAGTATGACGAATATTCCATAGTCCATAATCCACAGAAGTCCAGTCCCGAAGTCCCAATTTTTTATTACATCTGAGGGGCTGAAGTAACCACGCTGTTTCGCCGTGTATTTCTATTGTTTTTTCTTTAAAAATGTCTTGAAATTACTCACCACAGGCAGCGAGGACTGCTCCGATACAGACATTGTAAAGAATCGGCAGTAAAAAGGGGAATAAATTGACAATATGCTTGTCAGTGCGAGAGATCGATGTTTGGCATTTTTGCCTCGGAAGAACTCTGATTAAAAATAGCTCTTAGTTTTTCAGAATCGCGACAAATTCGGCCTCACATTGTATGCTGTGTATAAAAGCAACGTTCACCTCGATGGGAGAAATACAGGACTGACTTATACACCAGTAAGACCAAATGATGGAAAATGTTTGTCATGCTCATGCGTATCAAACATTTGCGTTACATTTCAATGTATCATAAGAAAAGAAGCAATTTATATTTTAATATTTTAAACAAGATAAGAAGACGTCCGACATGGAGAAGACGTGAACACTACTAACGTGAGTAGGGTTGTAGGAGACGTTGTCGTGACATTTCAGTAACGATGTTTTGCCGGAAGTGAGAGTAGCCGGAAGTCACTAAACCGGAAGTGTAAATGGCAAAGCTATGAACCGGAAGAGCACAATTTAAAATATGCGTGCATAAATTTGCATGCAAAATCGCGACACACACAAAAAAAAGAAAAATAAGAAGAAAAACCGAGGCCATTTTATAACTCATGCCGCTACGCGCATGAGTAATTATTATTCATCGACTGTGGCACCGCGGACCGCGGTGGTAGGGAAAACTTAGACATCATTATTATTCATCGACTGTGGCACCGCGGACCGCGGTGGCGGGGAAAACGTATACATCATTGACATCATTATTATTAATAGAAATATTTTTCTTCCACTGCGTGACCGTGGGCCATGTCGCGTAAGTAACGCTTTCTGAGTGGCCGGGTATTGTAAAGTTGCTCCCCGATGGCAAACATTAGACTGATATTTTCAAGTTTGAGTCGACAAATTCAAAATGGCGTCGAGCAGTGGCGGACATGGACGGAAAAGAACCAATTCGGGACGGAAGAGGAAGTTCGAAGATCAAGCAGAATATAAGAAAGCGTGGTCTAGAAACCACAAACAAATATATTTGGAAAATCGGATATTTAGGTCGTGGCTTCAGGCTAAATTGACCTAAATTCGATGCCGGGTATGAAGCTTCCAGTGACAGCGACTTCGTCGTTGGAATATCATCGAAGGTATGCTATGTTTTCATGACTCTGGCTTCAGTTTGCCCTCCTCAGGACGAGTGACTCCTTGACGGAACCAAAAAAATGAAAAATGAAGGGGAGTAAAGGAAAGAAAAATGATAGGCCTACGTCACGAGGCATTCCCAGGCGGTCACCCATCCAAGTACTAACCTCGCCCGACAAGGCTTAACTTCGGTGATCGGACGAGAACCGGTGCATGTCAACCCGTGACAGTTTACCTTTAAATTCGCTAAATGTTTGTTGTTTCTCGCTCTGAGTAATAACGACAACAAACGGCTTGTATTCTTCTGGTAGACCTTTTAGTACCATCGCTATGAGGAGGCTATCCGTCACGGTTTCATCGGAATTTTTAAAAGCTGTTGTCGCAGTTTCTGCTCGTATGACATAGTCTGTCAAGTGCTGTCTCGTGTGCCGACTTCACAAGCGACGTCAGTTCTGTGTACAATGAAATCACTCTCGGCTTGCCAGTACCAGCGTAGTGCCTTCTTAAGATCTTTAATGCTTTCCTACTGTCATCCCGTGCATCTCTCACTACGAGGGAAAGGCTTTTATCGTCTAGAAATTGTGTTAACTCCACGAAAGCTTCTTCTTTCTTGGCTGCAGAAATCTCCACATCGTCAGCCGCAGTGATCGTATCCTTCAACTTTCGTAATCGCATGTATCCGAGAAACTTGACTTCCCACTGCTAAAATTTTCGCCCATCCTCGTCGAAAAGAAGTCTCCAATAACCTTGAGCTGGGCCCACAACCTGTTCCGTTCATGACGGAGGAAGGATTGCTCGGATTTTCGGATCAATGGCTACACATCACACACGCCATGATTTCACCTCGAGGAAAGACAACATCCGGGAACCTTTATTGTATCATAACAAATTACACAGGCATCCCACCATACATATTAATGAGAATCCTAACAACATAACGCCCCTTATGATTATGATTATGATCGTTTTGTCGCTAGTGGGAACCAAGCCTAAGCGGCTGAAGAAATGACTGTGCATGTGTGCATGTGAGTACACCAACAACTTTCCTGCAGTAAAATAGGCGTCCACAGCAAAATTTTCTCGCGATTAAATTTCAACAACTGCATGCTTTGTCATTATTTTCCTTTTTTTGTACTATTGCGGCGGCGTTTATCATTCTCGCATATTTCTGGCAAAGACGAATAATAATAATAATAATAAGAAATTCTTCTCGGCTGATGTGTTGCCAAATTCTCTTCAAGTTATATTTCTAACTCGGTGCAGTCGAACCCCGTTAATACGGACACCGAAGGAACCAGAAAAACTGTTCGTATTAACGGGATGTCCGTATTAAGTGGGTTCACATAGATGACGTAATTGTAAAAGTTTTTTAAAAGTAAAATACAGTAAATTACCGCATCGATCTAACGGTATCCCACTAAGACACTAAAATTTACGATTGAACAAACTTCCGTAACTTTCTTTCAACCAAACTGATACTATATGTGTAGCTGACTAAACTTCGTGCATTTAAGAACAATTTAATTTCTTAGAATTAGACAAATTGTCAGTATGACATTGTTTTAATCAGAACGGGAAAATCTGACCCTTGTCCGTATTAACAGGTGTCCGTATTAACCTGGTAAACTTTAGACCGCCGCAAAATGAATGGGCTTTCGGCCGCGACCAAAACAACTGTCCGTAATAACGGGGTGTCCTTATTAAGCGGGTATCCGTAAAGCAGGGTTCGACTGTAATAATTCTTGAAGAGAAAACAAAGGATCACCACAGTGTAGATACTAATTACCATAAAAGATTCCAAACAGCGAAATCGGTTTAAAAAAATCGAAGCGCATCAACCCACGTCTCAGTGTTTGGAAGTCTCCGGCCAAAATAAAACAACATCTGTAATTAAAGAAAAGTTAAAAACACATAGGTAAATAACGGAATATCAGAAATTATGTCATACAGGCCGGAAAAATCCGATGCGCCAGTAACGTTTGATACGAAAATAGCCTGTAAACAGTCTCCTTGCTTTTAGGGAATATTGGGTTTAAAGAATTAGGTGAGGCAAATTTCCCTTTCGTAAACAGTCGCTGCCATCATCGAATCATCGAATCACCAATCATCGAAACTTTTTTTTTCTATCAGAAAAAGAAAAATGCAATTAATAACCTAGAATAGAATCCGGAACCTCTGCATGCTAACATCCCTCCTTCACCACCAGACTACTTAGTTGATCCGGTAAACCCAAGAGAAATTTAATTATGAAAGGTGCTTTTCTTAATAATACATCTATGACGGGTTACCCTATCCCTAAATCTAATGTAATCGTGAATCTAGCTTAGGTCAAAAATCGCTTAATTTAGGCCCAATTTTATCTAATAATTATAGCCTACTTTCGTCCTAAATCCTAATCCAGGCAGAAATGACATCGACCATGGATTACAAAAGGCTTGGTCATTCATGAATGTTAATGATGGCATCGACCATTAATTAAAAAAAATATTTTCGTCGCTTTAGTAACAAGTAAACAGTCTGCGTAGTTAACAAAACTAAATAATACATTGGTCAGATATAGAGCATAACCATTTTAAACTTCTAATAAAAAAGTCATAACTGCCAACTATGATTTTTAGAAGGATATTTCACTGATAGAAAGAATCGATCTTCCGAAAATTGTTCTTTTATCCATTGTTTGCCCCCTGCCAGAGCACATGGCTAATCTCCATCATAATGTTGCCACCAACATGGCGGCTATCATGAATAAGCCAGTAACCACGCACCTCTTCAGAACCTCTAATTTCATTGGACCTGGTTATCACGCACATGTATTGTTTTTAGGGCTAGGGTCCATTGTTCTGTTGTTTGTTCTATTGTTTTCTAAGCCAATCTTGTGAGGCGTTCCGAGAGGTGCGTACCGCCTCGAATAAGGCCTACTGCATCGATCGTTTACGAAAGGGCCAAGTACGTCACACCACCACCTTAGACTTAGCGTCTGCTCCTGTAGAACCCCCGTTACCTCCCTTCGACAACAGAGACACCCCACCTCAGCCCAGCTTTTTCGCAGACGCAGTTACCGTTGACCCTGATTATATCGTACCCGAAAGCGTTCGCACCCAATTCCGTCAAGTACTCCAGACCTACGATGATGTCTTTAACCCCACAGTCGTAGGCTACAATGGTGCTGCTGGCCCCATCGAAGCTACCGTCAACATGGGTCCTGTACAACCCCCACAACGGAAGGGCCGTGTTCCCCAATACTCCCGCGACAAGCTTGTCGAGTTACAAGAGAAGTTCGATGAACTAGAACGTTGTCAAGTCTTCCGCCGTCCCGAGGACGTTGGAGACACTGTCGAATACCTAAATCCATCCTTTCTTGTCAAAAAACCATCCGGTGGATTTCGTCTTGTTACGGCCTTTGCAGATGTAGGTCGGTACTCCAAACCTCAACCGCCGCTGATGCCGGACGTTGACTCTACTCTTCGCACCATTGCTCCATGGAAATATATCATTAAGTCTGACCTCACGCGTGCCTTCTACCAAATACCACTATCAAAGGCTTCAATGAAATATTGTGGCGTTGCAACCACATTTCGCGGCATCAGAGTGTACACCAGATCAACCATGGGAATGCCTGGGTCTGAGACTTCGCTAGAAGAGTTAATGTGCCGTGTGCTCGGCGACTTCATTCAGGAAGGATCGCAGCAAAACTAGCCGATGATCTTTACTGCGGAGGCGACACTCCACAAGAGCTCATCTCTAACTGGTCACGCATACTCGAGGCTCTCATCCGCTGCAATCTTAGATTGTCTGCCGCCAAAACCGTCATCTGTCCTAAATCCACCACAGTCTTGGGTTGGATCTGGTCACAGGGCGCACTCTCGGCGAGCCCTCATGGCATCGCCACACTCACCAACTGCCCACCCCCCACAACCGTAAAAGGGTTGCGTTCCTTCATCGGCGCCTATAAGGTTCTTAGCCGTGTTGTGCCCCACTGCTCTCCACTCATAGACCCACTTGAGTCGTCAATATCCAGCCTCCAATCACATGATGTACTTCAGTGGGACGACCATCTCCGCCGGAAGTTTACCGCTGCTCAAGAAGCCCTTAACCTACACAAATCTATCGTTCTCCTCCGTCCCTCCGACCAACTTTGGATGATCGTGACTGATGGTTCGGTTACCAAGCGTGGCCTTGGAGCTACTTTGTACGTTACTCGCCACGACCATCTGCACCTAGCGGGCTTCTACAGCGCAAAGTTACGCAACCACCAAGTTACATGGTTACCCTGTGAAGTCGAAGCGCTGAGCATCGTAGCTGCCGTTAAGCATTATAGTCCTTTCATCATTCAGTCCAAACACCGCGCCTGTGTCCTAACTGATAGCCAGCCTTGTGTCCAGGCAATCAACAAACTTTACAGAGGAGAATTCTCTGCAAGCCCACGCGTCACCTCCTTCCTGACTACCGTCAGCAGATATCATGTTAGTCTCCAACACCTTGCCGGCAATGCCAATTTACCATCTGACTTTGCCAGCCGAAATGCTCCTGACTGCAACGAACACCATTGTCAAATCTGCTCCTTCATACACGAAACAGAGAATTCAGTTGTACGCGGTACCTCTGTTCAAGAAATCTTAGACAACGTCAAGCGCCTACCTTTTACTAGCAGATCTGCATGGTTCAACGTCCAGAACGAGTGCCCCGATCTACGTCGTGTTTACGCACACTTGAAACAAGGTACCAGACCATCTAAGAAACTGACTAACATCAGAGATGTGAAGCGCTACCTGAATGTCACCTCTGTATCTAAAGATGGCCTGCTAGTCGTCCATCGTTCTTAACCGCTGACGCCCCCCACTGAGTTGATCGTTGTCCCACGTCCCGTACTCGATGGTCTACTTACTGCCCTTCACGTCAAACTAGACCATCCCTCTAAGCACCAACTCCTCATGGTCGTGCAACGTCACTTTTTTGCTCTTGATATGAGCACTGCTATCACTCGCGTGTCTGATTCCTGTCACACCTGTGCCTCACTCAAGAAGTTCCCAGGTGCCCTCGCCAGCCAGTCGTCAGATGATCCACCTGAAGTTGTGGGTTTATCATTTGCAGCTGATGTCATCAGGCGCTGTCGCCAACTCATCCCACTTTTGAGAGAAACTACAACTTCCTACACTGTGTCGTGCGTAGTCCCTGATGAAAAGAGCGATACCTTTCGCAACGCCCTCACCCGATTAGTGGTGGGCCTGCACCCTTTAGATGGTCCCCAGGCTGTCATAGGCGTTGATCCTGCCCCTGGATTTGTTTCACTGAGAAACACGAATGCCCTACAACACCTTGGCGTTTCTATTGAAGTCGGCCGCATCAAGAACATTAACGAAAACCCTGTCGCTGAAAAAGAGCTTGAAGAGGAACTCTTACGCCAAGAGGAGGGTGGAGGCCGTGTAACCGAGGCAGGCCTCGCGGTCGCCACTGCTCGTTTAAACGCCCGACTCCGCAACCAAGGTCTCTCTTCCCGTGAGCTTTGGACACAACGTAATCAGTTCTCCAACGAACAAATCCCTCTGTCTGACCTAAAACACATAACGGAGAAGCACAGGGATCACCAAATCAACCATCCGTTCAGTGAACAAGCAAAAGGCGGCCACCGCCCATCCCCCTCCACGATCCCCCTTCAAGTTGGAGACCTCGTATACGTGAAAGCAGACCGAGATAAATCAAGGGCCCGCGACCGGTATATTATCGTGAGTATTGATGGAGAGTGGTGTTTCATTAAGAAGTTCTCTGGCTCCCAGCTGCGCGCTACGCCTCACGTCTTACGTCTTACAAGCTAGCGGAGTGCTACAGTGTACCACCCACCATCCCGACTGTGGTTCAACCGTTAATTTCTCCTGTTCATGATGATGACGCATGCGACAATTCCTCCGAACCACCTTTACCTTGTCAGCCACTCTCCGCTCCTCAGGACCTACGCCCTCACAGCCCGCACCTGTCAGTTCCTTCCCCATGCCAATCTGACCACGCGGATGTTGGCACTTCAGATGATACAAGCCACGTCTTAACGTAAGTTCCCACCTCTCCTCCGCTCCTCACACCGGATTTTCCCGACCCCGCTACCTCAGAGCCCAGACCTAAACGAACCTGCAGACCCCCAAAGCATCTCCAGGATTACATACTGGACTAGCGTGCCTTGCAAGATTGTTATGAACTGTGAAATTAGTTACTCTTTCACCTGGACACTCATTTCAGAGACATTGCTGCGATTATAGAACTGTTAACGATTATTGTTTCTAAATCACTATTCGCTTGTTGGCCTCAGCCATTGTAGAATAAGTTCTAGTTTTGTTAAAAAAAAAAAAACAGAAGAAGAGGTTGCGCCAGCGGGCAATGTTATCCGCGCATGCGTATCATGCTCTCGCTCTCTCGCCCTCGTATTCTCGGCCGCCATATTGTCGAGTTGTTTATTGTTTCTGTTGTTTTATAAACCGTTTGGAGTTACATGTACGTCCGCTGTATCAGGTTGTCCTTTCCTCATTACTGGCGTATTCAGAAAGATATAGAAAACTTTTTCCATGTTCCCATAGAGTTATAGTAAGAATAGTGGATGTTGGGCACTGCTGGAATTAAATGATGCATACATTTCACTGGAATAACTAAAGTTTTAAAGTAAATGGTTTGATATCCATTAAGCTTAATAGTATTAATACAAATCTACCCAAATAATACACAGCAAAATATGTACCTGGCAAATCGTCATCGCTGTGAGAGTTTTTCTCATCTCCATCAAATAAACATTCGAATCCCTCCTTCATCTTTATATAAATGGTTCCCTGGCCACACAGCAGTTTCACTTGCTTGTAGTTGTACTCTTCACAGCTAACAGGCGTGCTTAATGTGCGTCGGTTTGCACGAAGAAAGACAAAATCACTGTTGCCGACTAAAGGATATTTCAGTCTGATGGCCTCGCCAATTTTGCACCTGATTTGGGATTCGCCGTCGTTGTTCACCAAATTTACAAATCCCCTTAGTGCAACGTTCTCGCTGTTTATCGCCATTTCCTCTTCGTCAGGATCTAAGTTCATAAGAGCAAATTCAAAGGGCTTCGGTTGGTCTTGAACCATTTTAGCTTTGCTTTGCCAGCAACAGGAGGAGATGACGCTGCTCGCAGCCGTTCTCGCTGATTTAGACGGGAGCACAAGCCGGCATTAGTGCTTCGCTGTAACATTGATCGCGCTCGCTCTTCCGCATTGGAAACACTGGTTGTTGAACTTGAATTATTTGCACTCGAAGCGTTGCTAGATGAACGTGGTTGATTTGTTGTTACTAAACCCTGTGAGACGATTCTCGAGCAGTTTTCCAGTGAAGCTGCCAGACGCCGAAGTTGTTCTTCCATTTTTATTCTCCATGCTCAAGATGGGTTCAGATGTCGAAGATGACCTCGGTCAAAATGGCGGCAAATAAAAAGTGAAGTCCCGGTTCACGGATCCAAGATGCCTTGCGCACGTCACAAACCGGAACCGGAACTTGAATTGAATTCGAATTGAATTGAAATTTGATTGAATTGATTTGAAATTGAAATTGAAATTGAAATTGATTGAATTGAAATTGAATTTGATTGAACTGAAATTGAAATTTGATTGAACTGAAATTGAATTTCATTGAACTGAATTTGAATTTTATTGAATTTCATTGAATTTCATTGAATTTCATTGAATTTCATTGAATTGAATTTGAATTTCATTGAATTGAATTTGAATTGAAATTGATTGAAATTGAATTTCATTGAATTGAAATTGAATTTCATTGAATTGAATTTGAATTTCATTGAATTGAATTTGAATTTCATTGAATTGAATTTGAATTTCATTGAATTGAAATTGAATTGAAATTGAATTGAAATTGAATTGAAATTGAATTGAAATTGAATTGAAATTGAATTGAAATTGAATTGAAATTGAATTGAAATTGAATTGAATTTGAATTTCATAGATGAATTTGAATTAGGGTTTTCCGATTTAGCTAACCTGAGTATCAGGCCTTCCTTTGGGAGAGGGGCTAAAGGGAGAAAGGAAAAAAATGGGGGGGGGGGGAGGGGGGAGGGGAGAAAGGGGAAGAAGGCCTGACCCAAAAGCATTCACGAGATTGTGTCAAACATCCGAATTCTGGATGTTGCGCTGATTGGATGAAATACAAAAGGCTCTTATGTCACAACACTGGCAATGAATACTAGCGATTTATATCGTGTGGAAGCCATCATTAATTTCAAAGTATTCGATCGTGGGAAATCATTCACTAGCTTGAGCTGTCTTTTACGGAACGTGTTATGGAAAAAAACGAAATTAAAGAAGCACTAGAAGGAGCTCTCCAATTCTTTCTTGGGATTGTACTGAAAAGTGAACAAGAATTGTGTCTCAAAAGCCTCGTAGTTGAAAGAAAAGATGTGCTACGGAAAAAGCTTTATTTATCAGTTGCTTCCGAAGCTACTTTCCCAGTATTGGTTCAGAAAAAGTGCCACACAGAAGACGTGCGCAGTGTTGGTTGTTAATCTCCTCGAGCTTATTCGAAAGCAACAAGCAGAAAGGCTAAATAACAACGGTATCAAAGCAGCTTCGCTTGAAGAGTTGAATTGTGAAAATGATGTAATAAAGAGTGACAAGCCTACGCGACTCCCTCGCGAGTGTTTTAGCCATTTTATAGTTAAGCTCGCAAAATGATGCTTCTTGTATTTGTAGCGGGTATATGGAGATTTCGAGGTGACTGAATTAAAAGCTTTCTAAACGTCGCAAAATGATACAGACTTTAGTCTCGAGGTCATTTGTGTTTTTAAGCTGTCTGCTAGTGTTGACTTCTAATTTGTCAGTCGGGGCGTCTGTTCAGTAGCGATGGGAGTTTGAGCAAGCTTCGATTAGGAGGCCGTTTTGAAATTATGCTGTATTCTCGGCGGCTTTCTTCAACTCGATTTTCATCAACTCGGCGGCTTTCTTCAATTCTGGAGCTCTGTTCAATCGGCGGCTTTCTTCAGTTTTGTTTGACCTCTTGCTGTGCTCATGTAGCCATTTTCTAGTAGACGTTTACAAACAATGTAAGCTTCTTCACTCTCTCTGAATCTCTCAGGTAGTCAGATCTTAAGTTTGAAATTATTCGCAGAACAGTGGAACTGTGCAAACATACGACCCGGATTTCGACCGCAAACTTTCAAAGCAAATTTTACAATTCTTCTCAGAAGCCATTTATACACTTTCGTGAGAGTTCTCGCCATTGCAAGGCGCGCTCAATGACAGTTCGTTGAGATGACATGACAGTGGCATGATCGGAAGTAATTTTGATTGGCTACTGTTTTCGGAGACGCGTCATGCGAAACGAGTGGGCGGAAGACTCGTCTGAAAGCTTTCGTGTCAGGCTTTCTTCCCCTTTATCCTTCTCTTTTTCTTTCTTTTTCTTCCCGTTTCCCCCCTCCCCGAACCCCGAAAGCCTGATACTCAGGTTACGATTTAGCGGAATTTCGCGGAATTTCGCACCTATGTTCCGCGCCAATTGAATCTCTGTGAATTGGACTCAATTATGATAACTTTGTTTTAAACTCAGTCACTCGCGCTTTTGTTCTGTAACGAGACGTAGCTGTAATTAGTTGGTCAGACTGCATTCTCAAATCATTTATACATGCGACTATTAGCCATTGGAGAAAACGAGTTTGGTCACTACGTGAACTTTGCTTTTTTGATACACAATGAAAACCCAGAGGAAGATCGCTAGTGATGTGCTCGAGTTGGACACACAAATTCATAGACTGGGACAACTTTTAAGAAAAGGCTGCTTTTAAAACTTCTAGCGGCAAACTCGAGGAAAAGTTGGTAAACAGACTTTTCTAAGTGAAAATTATGCGCTGAACACGAAAATCTTGTTTACCAAGCTTGATTTTGAGTATTATTCTCAAAATCTGGCTTTAAATATACGGAACCATATACCGGGCATGGAAACGAAGCTAAACGAGGCCAAACTGTTTTGCTGTTTCAAAAACAAGTTTCGAAAGTATTTTCTTTTTCAATACGGTTTACTATAATTTTCTCAGTCTTTAAAATATAATTTTATAGTGGCTGCTCAATTTAGACACGGCAGATTGAAAATTGTCGTCTGTAGGTTTCATTTGTTTCATTATACGCGTCTACCATGGCTACCGTAACTTGACTTAAGAAAATACTTCTTTCTTTAAAATTTGAGCTTTAACATTTAACTCTAAAGTTCCTTTTTAACTTGTACCTTCTGATTTGATGAAAAAAGAGTTTTTTAAAAATTGCGTTGTTCTCGTACTCAGGTTCCGGCGGTTAAGAGGGCCAAGCGGCTCTGGGGACGATAATGTATTCGGCCAAGCCTAGAGCAAAAACCCATTCAAATGCTTTACGGTCTGATGCGTGGTGGAATCGCGCTGTAATAACAAAATTGATCGGATCGAAAAACAAACACATTAGCCGCCAATTTTAAGACTTCTAAAGTAGAAAAATCAATACGTTCTAATTTTTTACTTAACAGTAAGACTCTTTCATTCATTAATAGCTTAGTTTCATTCAAAAGGTGTAAGTTACATCTCCCGCGTTACTGTCTCGGTCGGCCAAAGCAAAGTTGCCGGCTGCTAATTCGATGGTGATAATGATGATGATGACGATGCAGATGACGACGAAGATGACGTTGGCCTGGAGAGTGGCCTAGATGGGGATAATGTCGCTGAAGACGACGAAGTAAACCTGCCTAACAAACGAAAAAAAGCTCGCTTGAGAAAACAAGAGCATCTAGATGAAACTAGGGTGCTTAGCATCGCACAGGACCTGGTGTACAATGTGACTGGAGGCTGGAGGTAGACACCTAAACACATCGGTCTTGGCTGCAGTCTTCATCAGGCGGCACGATCGAAGAAACTGGTACAATTGTTTCATAATGCTGGTCACGTAATTAGCTACTTGGACGTTCGTCGAGTCGATAATGCGCTCGCCAAGCATACACTTTCAACAATGAACCCAGAAAATGGAACAGTGATCCCTTCAAATCTAGCCGAAGGACGCTTTATTCATTTCACTGCCGACATCATAGACATCAACGAGGGAACACTCGACGGGCAAGACACATTTCATGCAACACAGTATGCAGCCTGGCAGAGAGGTCCAGAATCAATTAGCATCCTCCAGATTCCAGAACATAACACCGCCAAAGAGTGCGACCGTCAAAGTCCCAGATGAGATGAACGCTATCTTGCCTGCGTACATCAGAGAAGATACAGCCGAACCGCAGTTCAAAGGAGTTAAAGAGGAATGGTTTAACCAACCAATTAAAGATTGCCCAACGGCTTTAAAGGCAGATATGGCAACAGATATGGCGATTTTCCTCGAACGACAAAATGAAAATCCCAAGTCTGGCTGGACAAGCTTCAATGAAGCACATTCTGAGATAAACCCTGAAGTAGGTACAGTTGGGTATATGCCAATTGTATTGGCTCCAGCGCATGATGTTGACACTTTAAACACAATCGTACAACGAATCATAGAAGTTGCTGAATCGTTCAATCAGAAGCACGTTGTTTTGACGGTTGATCAAGCTCTTTTCCCATTACTCATGGAACTGAAATGGGTCATACCAGAGTACATTCCTCGACTTGGAGGACTTCACACATCCATGAATGTTTTAAAGGTACTAGGCCAGCGCATCCAAGACTCGGGACTTCCAACCATCTGGATAGAAAGCGGTATCTTGGGTCCACGAACCGTAGAACGCGCACTCGCAGGCAAAGACTACAACAAGGCTACTCGAGTTCACAAGATCACTCTTCAAGCAATGTGGCAACTGCTTTTGCCGCAAGTTTTAGTCTACATTGAAGAGAACGACAACGAACTGATCCAAAGTCTTCAGAACTCTATCCAGTCCAATGAGGAGGGAGTGAACCTGCTTGACCTGCTGGCATCTGATAGATACCGCAACCCACTTTCATCATTCATCGCCGTGAAGGGGAAGAATCCTAATTTCAACTTCTGGTTGCAGTACATGGATATGGTCCGCATCCTATTCTTGTTCATCAGAGCTCAAAGGGAGGGGAATTGGGGCTTACACCTTTATGCCGTTGGCAAGATGCTGCCATTCTTTCATAGGTACGATCACACCAATTACGCGCGATGGGGTCCTGTGTACCTTGCGCAAATGATGCAGCTTCCAGAAGAGGACCAAACAGAGTTTGGCAAAGGAAATTGGGTCGTGAAAGGTTCACCTCGACGATTTAATCAAGTTGATCCCGATCAAAGTCAAGAGTGGCGGAAGAATAGTTGGGATTACAAGGAAGTCATCGGCTTTGTTTAGATGGACTTTGTCATATAACCTTCGCGCGCATATTGCTGCCTTAACAAGGAAGATGTACCATGTCAACGATGACGACAAGATAACATGCAATGAGTCTAACCCGTCAAGGAAACTGCGAGATAATTCTGATGAGAGAAAAGTGCTCGAGTTACTACATCAAGTAGACATTTTCAATGTAAACGAAAAGCCAACGGTACCTGAAAGGTTGCAGAACATGGTCACCAAAGACATGGCAATGACGCAGGTAGAAGAGTCTCTACTTCAAGCTAACAGCCTTGGGCAGGAGGAGCTGGCGACCTTTGTGAAGGAAAGGCTTATGGCGCCGCAAGAAGATGGAAATCATAAGAAGCTCAGGGATCCTTTGCCCAAAAAATAAAGCGCTCACATTTTCTTCTCTTTATGAAGCCGAACAGAAAGAGAATGAGAGGTCTGCTGCCATCAAAACCGACAGAAATATTCTTCAACGCATCATTACAGCGTATGATGCTGGCAGGAAAGTAGATTTGCCGCAACTCCTTAGCCATGAATTAACTACAGTTCCCCTCGCTATCGCAGATACAAACAGCCAGCTGCGCACTTGAAATACGTCAGTAATGATAGAACTACTGTCAAGAGGATTGGAACGTCCTCGGGTCACACGAGTCGCAGGACGATCGACATTGATAGTAGATGGTCAGGCATTAGTCATGGCTCTTGGAAAACCTTCAGAGTGCAACACATTTGTGAAAGCTGTTCTTTTCTCTGGAATAGAATTACGTCTCGAATAGACGTAACATTTGACAGATACAGAGAAACATCAACCAAGTGCGCAACCAGAAAGAAGCGTTCCAGAGGTCATGCACCAATTAGAAGAGTAATTGAAGATGGCACCTTTCCTTTGCCTAAGCACTGGTCTAACTTTCTCGCTCTTGACGAAACGCATCATTGTTGGCGGCGGATTCAAGGAAGAAGATACAGTTTAGTGTTCCCGCCCAAACATCGACACCAGCGCTCTTAAAGGTTTCCATGAAGAGGCCGACACTCGAATGATTCTCCACTGTGCACACTCAAATGCCGAGTGCATTGTCGTCGCAAGTCAAGACACGGACGTATTTCTCCTTCTAGTTTCGCACCTGGGCAGAATGAGATGCAAGCAGTTGTGGATAAGAGCTGGAACGTCTAAGAGGCCAAAGTATCTGCCAATCCATACAATGCGAGAGAATATAAAGCAAGCAATACCTGAGGTGGAAAGCATTCTCTCCTTTCACCAATAACGGGCTGTGATTCCGTCTCCTACTTAGCTGGCCATAGCAAGAAAACGTCATGGAAGACGTTCACAGAACACCACATGCTGCTGAGAAACCTAGGAAGTGGCGATCTGGACAATTCCACAGTGACGTCCGTTGAAAAGTTCATTTGCCGAATTTACAGTGTAACTGAGGTGGAGAGTTGTAATGAAGCGCGCGCAACGTTGTTTTCTAGATGCCGGTCACCAGAAGCTCTTCCTCCGACGAGCGATGCAGTGCGATGCCATATTCAAATGGCGCACTACTAAGCAATGATCTGGAAACAAGCCCATGTTCCACATCCCACACTTCCCCTTCCAGAGAGCTCGGGTTGAACTGGGCTGAATGGAAAGCTAGTGCCCCAAAGCGGATGTAAACGCAAAATGCTTTTTAAAAACATACTTTATATGTAACATCTGCTGATTTTCATTAGATTTAAACCGTGTAAGAGTGTTTTGTAAGGAGATAGGGCATTTAGCCTCGCTTTTATGTATTGAATTGTGTAAGCCAATAAAAATGACCGATTTGGATGCTTAAATGGCCGAATCAAGCTTGGTAAACAAGATTTTCGTGTTCAGCACATAATTTTCACTTAGAAAAGTCTGTTTACCAACTTTTCCTCGAATTTGCCGCTAGAAGTTTACTTTTGCGAAAATCGTCCCAGTCTATCAAGCATGCAAACAAAATGCACATTAAAAGAAACAACAATCAGATGCAACTTAATCATTCACTTTCTGACACTAAAATCATTAAGTTACATAAAATTATTTGATATAACGGCCTTTCAGGTCGGCTCCTGTCGAAAGTTTTGGGATTTTATAGTTCTGAGGGAAAACATCTTCTGAAAAATGCTATACTAAAGTTGTCAGGTACGATAGATAAAATGGCTGACAATTTTTTTTCAGAGGTAGAGAACGAGTAGAAATAAGCAGCTTGCATCTGCGAACCAGTCGCTTACCTGGCAATTTACACGAGGGCGCTGGTGTCATTCGCTCACTTGTTAAACTGTTGGTTGTTTATTTTGTTCAGAAGATTCCAAAAGACCAGATTTCGTAAAACAGTACTGCACAAAAATATTAAAGTCACCATTTGTTGCACTAAGAATCCTGAACAATTACTACCCATATCAGTAATCTTTATATAAATATCACGGTCATTTTAAAATCATTCTCATTAAAAATTCAGCGATAATTGCATTGTTTGCCCATTCAGCCCCGAACTCCCCTGTGACTGAAATCAAAGCCGCCGCCAGGCTTTTCATAATGACCGTAGATTACCAGGTATCATACACGTGATCGATTTGCGTCGTGTGATTGGCTGATATGCTCATGAATTATTAATGAGTTTTTGAAATGATTTTCAAGTCCAGAAATTGATTTCAGTTGAAATCGGCATATTCCACTTCCGCGGATCTTCCGCTAAATCGGAAAACCCTATTTCATTGAATTGAAATTGAATTTCATTGAATTGAATTTGAATTTAGAATTGAATATTGCTACAATTGGCTCGCCATACCCCGCCTTTATTACGGTCACTTTTTTTTGTCCTGGCCAAACACCCATACATTTTCTTAATAAAACCCCGTTAATGCGGCCACCCCGTTAATACGGCCACCCCGTTAATACGGCCAACGGCCACATTCTGAAATCCCAACCTGTATAATCATTTATAATTTTACGCCGTTAATACGGCCACTCGAACCAAATACGCATTAATTATTGACCAAACAAAACAAATACTGTACAGTACTTGAGAAACAATACTGTATTTATTTACAACGCCTGTAAATTGTCATGTCATTGACCTCTGGAACCCCGCCTTACGGTCATCTCGTTAAATACGGTAACCTTGTTATTACGGTCACTTATTTTTGTCCCGGCGAAGAACATGGCTAGAAAATGTACTTCTCCATCAGAATCTAATCGTTTCCAATGGATCCGATGGACTCCATCGGAACGACTTTCGACCCTCTCATCCAACATGAGTGGAATTTTGCTAAGTCTCTCGCGAATAGAAAATGTACTTTTCCATCGGAATCTTTTCGTTTCCAATGGATCACCTACACATGGTAGGACTTTAAACCACTTTACTTCCGGTTTCCGATGGAAAACACGGGGATACGACAGGATTCACAGATCTATCTGAGGAAGGTCTTTATCTTACAAAAACGAGCTCTTCGGCTGATGTTCTTTGCTGGTAATAGATCTCATACTATTCCTTTGTTTGTCTCTGCTAATGTTTTACCCCTCAATATGCTTTATTTTGAAACAGTTTGTTCTCTTATGCATGACGTATCTACTAATTCTGCGCCTCAGAATATCTGTGATCTTTTTACCTGTTCATCTGACGTTCATACATATAACACTAGATTTTCTAATGCTGGGAATTTATATGTTAATAAATCAAGACTGAGTATTTATCTTAATTCGTTTTCCATTTTCGGAGCTAAGTTGTGGAATTGCCTGAAGCCTAACCTGCGTAAGCTTAGGAAAAAACCTTTCAAAAATAAAATTCACCAATTTTTACTTACGGTACTTGGTAATGAGGATGATTATGTTGAGGTCTCTACGTTAATGTTAAAAATTACCAATTATCATTAATCAGACTCCAGCTATTATTATAACTTCTTTATCTTCTATGTATTATTATTATAGGTTCTTGCACTACTCATGTAAATGCTAGCTATCTGTGAATGTGTGTGTATACCTATTTATTTATTTATTTATTTATTTAATTTATTTATTTTACTTATTTATTTTATTTATTTATTATTATTATTATTATTATTATAATTAATTATTTATTTATTATTTACCTGATTTTACTAATAATTTTTGTTTGCTAAATTTGATTGTAAATTATACAACCTGCCTTGATTAGCTTTGCTATATGCAAGTTGTATATTTCTTTAATTTGTTAAATTTAAACTATTGAAATAAAAATGATGATGATGATGAAAAAAGAAAAAAAAAAGAAAAAAAAAAAAAAAAGGATTCTAGTCAACAGTACCACCAGACTTCCGGTTCACGGCAAAAAATTGGGTGACATTTGCCTCTAATTTTTTTAACTCGTCCCCAGACCCCCAATTTGACCCTTCAAATCACTGTGAAAACGCCATTTTGTAAAGGGAAAATCAAAATTTCGCCCATTTATGAATTACTTTTCGGAAATCCACACTCGGATTCTAGTAACTTGGTTATTATTCTATCTGGAAACGTTAAAATATTTTATTAACTTAAAAAGAAGTCCCGTCATTTTGACCTTGAAGTGACCAATGTCAAGTAAAGGCTTATATGAAGTTCAACCGCGCGGTCATCGCTTTTAGCGGTATAACTCATTTTAATAGGCATAATGTCAACATCCACACTCGGTTTTGAAGAGACTGGGATCTTGAACATTTTGGTGGGAAATATGATTTAGTTGGAGCAAAAAAATTCCCGTCATTTTGCCATTTTTTCAGTGCACTACGCTTCGACTGAGCTAATTTTGGCTTCTATTAGTCTGTATCTATTCGCATGCTCTACTACTGTCAATGCATGGCCTGGCAATTTATGAATTACTTTTCGGAAATCCACACTCGGATTTCAGTAATATGGTTATTATTCTATCTAAAAACGTTAAAATATTTTAATAACTTTTAAATAAGTACCGTCATTTTCATCTCGTTAATGCGCATGCGCATTAAACGAGATATAGGTATCATGTACAAGAAAAAGGGACAAAAATTTTTAACAAAGGTTTCTTTGTTTAACTTTGTGGACTTTTGTCCGGGGGTAGTTCTTTATACAAGCTATGTAAGGGTTAGACAATGAACGCGAGTGTTCTATGGGATATAGTGCCTCGAGCATAGATAGAAGTCCACGAGGGCGTAGCCCGAGTGGCACTTCTATCTAATGCGAGAGGCGCTATATCCTATAGGACACGAGCGTTCATTGTCTAACCGTCTTAGAAAATGGTCACATCCGCGAAGAAAACATATGTTATGCAGATTGTATTTATGAGCGTATTTTAATTGTGCCATTCACACTTCGGAATCACGTTGTTATTTTGTTTTGGATGTCGCCGAAATTCGAATAACAATGCTTTTCTTTCTTTGGAGCTTTGTTTATTCTCTGTTGTTTTGATGGCTCATTTGCTCCGGCTATGAGCCAGTATACAGAGCTCGGGGAACTTGAGGCCGTCCTTGCCACTCAAGAGTTACTTGCTTTTGAGAGCGTAGACATATCCGAGTGCTTGGGGGATGATATGAATTCGACAAAAGTGCACGTTTCCAAAAGCCTACGACAGTGAACGAAATTGAGCAAAGGGAAAGAGACAGAATTCCAAAGCACGGTGAGACCAGTCTTTCGGTTGTTTCGGTGTGTACCGGAGGACAGATGACGTAAAACAAAAGGAACAAAGAACGACAATAATACAAATGCAAAACAAGACCAAAAATACAATACCTCACAAACAATAGAAGACAATGAGTACTGGTACACGCAGAAAGACCCAGTCTTTCATTTAATTTTTCCTAAAAATTGTTAAGTCGAATTTCGTTTTGTTATTTTGGTGATTAATCTCTTGCTTAAGTTATGTAAAGCGAAAACTTCAAATAAAATTGTCATTGTTATAGAGTGAAATAGTAGAATAGTACGCGCACTTTTAGACTATAATTCCTTTGTTTTCTTTTGTTTAATGTTGACTATCACACACTAATTGTTAGATAGTGTTTCACAGATGAAGTAAAATCACTCAAACTGCAAGTTGTTTTTGTTTAAATTAGCAGCCTGTAATTCATTAGTATGCTCTATATACTCATCAGTATGCTCTATTTTCTCATTAGTATGCTCTATATAGAGCATACTAATTAGGCTTTAAGACAAAGGAAAACAAAATAATTCATTAGTATGTTCTATATAGAGCTTACTAATGAGTCGTTATTTTACCCCACAATTTCCCTGGACTTCAAAGCCCCCGCCTCTTTACATAATTTAAGACAGTTTATGAGAGATGAGATTTTATCCTACATCGTCCGGGGGGTCGACATTTCATTCCGGTTTTCCATAGTTTGTATTAGTTTTGCCTTTCACTGTTTTGCGGCTTCATATCTTTAAGGTCGTAAAGTTTGCAATAGAGCTTGTTGAGTTATGGGGAGAGTTACGGTCATCTGTGTATTTTGTTGGGACCTTACCACCCTGCCTAGCTTTCGGGAGTAGCAGCCGTAGGGCTCGCTTCTTCCTATATCTTATCCTTGCCTGGGGCGTTTGGGAGTGAGGGCTCCCAGTGTGAATATATTACTATTCTCACTGGGGCCATCTCGTACAAACGCCCCAAATCTCTTCGGAATTCAAGGATAAAAATTCCCGCGCGCTCGTAGTCCCCCGGGTGTTCTGTTTCACACAGGTTTTGTATAAATAGGCCTGTTTTGGCCTGTTTAATTCCCCTTTCGTTAAACGTTCGCCAGTCGTTAGCTTGGCGTCCCTCCCTCCTCCCCGCAGCGATGACCATTGTTCCCATCCTAGCTAGCTCCCGCTCCTTTACGCCTCCGGGCTCGCTTCTTCCCATATCTTATCCTTGCCTGGGGCGTTTGGGAGTGAGGGCTCCCAGTGTGAATATATTACTATTTATAGTCACACTCGAGACTCTATTGTTACTCACGACTTTTATTGATTTGCTGGCTCCTAAAAGGGCCCTTGCCCTACTTACGCCGGCTATAATAAACACAAGCAACAAGTCGCATTACTTCCGTCTAAAAACTAATACTACACTACATTCACCTACATGTATTCATAGAAATATACATATATTTGCCTCAATCAAACAGTGGGCTGGCATAAACGTAGCAGTCGCTAGACTGTCAAAAATGCCAACGAAGGTTTTAGCGAGCTCCACGCAGCTATAAAGCGAAGCGAATACAAGCTCAAATTACAGCCTTTACTGAGACACTTACGATACGACCAAAACCAGATCGCTGGATTCACCCCTCTCATAAAATAGAAGTCTGTATACGGGTGAACATTTCAAGTTCGTTTACCAACAGGTTGCAACTGAACTGACTGAAAATTCTAAAAACTGACAGGAATCTTCTGCGACACCTCCTTTCAACAACCTTGACGGGCTTTTTTAATTTCGTTCCTATTACAAAGTTATCGTCTCTTTCGTAGAAAAATACGTAAACATTGGGAACATCAAACTTTAAGAGGGTATAAAGGAAAAGTAACACACATCTGAACAGCGCCACCATTTTGGACGGCAATCTATCCGTTCCGATGTTAATCGCGTAACTCTTTCCGGTTCTAGATTTCTGTTCGTGAAATGACGAGATCAACCCCCCCCCCCCCCCCCCCCCGAAAATAACCTTCAGGCTGATTAGGGTATTACATTTCACAATTCCAAATCTGAAAAACTTAGAAATTACAAAAACAAACATAAATATATAGCGTTAAATAACGCGAAAACGGGAGGATTTTTTCCGGATATATAATTGATACTATCCATTAGATTATTACAATGGAATTCAATTCATTCTAAAGGTGTCAGAACATTCACTGAAGCGTGATACTTGAAGTTGTTTCTCGCGGTGAATTTGCCTGTAAAGAGCTGTAAACCCGGCGCAGCTTTTTCTCGACAGCTACAGTGAGCTCACTTTACCATTTTGTAAACAAGGCCAAACACACGACAAATTAATCTAGCACTGCTAAATGAGGGTGTACTAAATGGGGGTACCCAATTGTCAGTTAACTACTATTTTTTCGTCCAATTGTCAGTTAACAAGAGGCTAAACTGGTAGCCTATACTCATGCGCTTGTATAAGAAAGTTTTATGTTTTTCTTTTTTAACTGGGTCACGCTGTCGGAAATTGGTTCATTTCAATATTTTCATTCATTGATCTTATCAAGTGATTTAGCTTGACAAGTAGGAAATTACGTATATCAGTAAGGCTTTTAAATTTGCAAAGTTAAGATAAGGTTACGTACAGGCCATGTGAATGACCAGAGTGAATGCGTTTTCGGGATTGGTGAACATTGTGACTAAAAATCTAGGGACTTTGCGATTAAATCATTCTTACTTGAGAATTGTCATGGACTTCTTGTGCCAAACAGAGGCGTTCGCGACAACGCACCCCTTCCCTCTCAACGAATTTTGCGTGACATAAGCCTTGTTTTGTTTACATAAAACCAGAGACAGAGACATGTATGGAAAACTAAAACAAGCAACAGGCCCCCAAAATTTGTCAGTAGAACTCTTTGCCGTGTAGCTTTAGTTTATATTTTTTTTAGAAACAGCCGCTTTACGAAAATTATTCGACATTAGATTATCATACAAAAACCATAATTTCTCACCTGTCAAGACAGCTTCCAAAACCGTAATAAGGATCGTCAGTAAGATGTCTGTTTGATACAGGATCGTACACAGAGAGTATGGGAAGGAAAAAAATCGAAATTCACTGATGCTTGTGTCCAATAAAATACGGTGTGTCCACTTACTTTGGAGTCTGCTTAATACAGGTTTTAGTGTAATCAGAAATCTTACTCATTTTAATCTAACACTGAAAAGGGCTCGTGTGGTCAACCCCGGGGTCAACCCGCGTTCGCGTGCTAGGACAAAGTGACGAAACAAAATACACACCATGTATCTCACTTGTCGCACTTCCCATTAGAAAAGGTAGCTCCATTTCCAACTGAGCCTTTGTAACAGCTTTCCGGTCGATCTTCTCTAATCGGAACAACTTTAAATCAAACGCACCGAGTCCAAACTTTCCGCTTATTGTTTGATTATATGTCCATTGAATTGTGCTTTGTCATGTCAAACGGTATGCGACTTATGTGTCATTCGAATGCCGATCCTTTGTCATCATTTCGATAAAAACTCAGAATAACTTTGACCACGCCACTCGACGCCATCACGGAGATCAAGGTCAACGCTCTATGACCCTGGTACCTTTCGCATATAATATCGGTTAATATGTCACCTGGTCACGCAGCGAGGCAGGTAAAAGTCACAAAATAGCTTTGCCGTTAGGAAAAAACTATGTTGCTTTTATTAACAACAACAATCGTTAATTTAGTATAATTAATAGAATGTCACGTAACTGTTACCGTATTTTCTCGATTAAACGCCGGGCCCCGAATAAACGCCGGGTATAATAGAGGAAGTTGTAAGTAAGCTTCTCGAACGTTTGTTTGTGGTATAATAAACTTAAGATTTACGGGCAAGGTACAAGGCTGCCAAGAAAAACGAATAATAACCCGTTCTTAAAAAATGGCGGGCGAGAAAAAACTGTTGATACAAAGAAACGCCGGGTCCACAAGGCCAAGTTTGCAATAAACGCCGGGGGCATTTAAGAGAGAAAATACGGTAACTTTTCATTTATCAGTTAACTACTATATTTTTGGGCAATTGTCAGTTAACTGTTAACCCCATTAGCACCCTTCTAAATGCACTGGTATTCTGAATTTCACTTCTGCCGGAACGCAATTGGCATTAAAAAACAAAACGAAAAAAACTCACGAGATAATAATGCCTTTTGTCACAACATTTCACCCACGACTGAAAAACCTTAAACAAATACTGATGGAAAATGGAGTTTCTTTCAAAACCAACCATTCTTGAAAACTATTTCAAAAACTCATTAATAATTCATGAGCATATCAGCCAATCACACTACGCAAATCGATCACGTGTATGAGCCTTTATACCTGGTAATCTACGGTCATTATGAAAAGCCTGGTGGCGGCTTTGATTTCAGTCACAGGGGAGTTCGGGGCTGAATGGGCAAACAATGCAATTATCGCTGAATTTTTAATGAGAATGATTTTAAAATGACCGTGATATTTATATTAAGATCACACGTAATCTTTATATAAAGATTACTGATATGGGTAGTAATTGTTCACGATTCTTAGTGCAACAAATGGTGACTTTAATATTGTGCAGTACTGTTTTACGAAATCTGGTCTTTCGCCATTCTATTTGGAATCTTCTCAACAAAATAAACAACCAACAGTTTAACAAGTGAGCCGTTATTTGAATGACACCAGCGCCCTCGTGTAAATTGCCAGGTAAGCGACTGGTTCGCAGATGCAAGCTGCTTATTTCTACTCGTTCTCTACCTCTGAAAAAAAAATTTTCAGCCGTTTTATCTACCGTACCTGACAACTTAAGTATAGCATTTTTCAGTTGATGTTTTCTCTCAGAACTATAAAATCCCAAAACTTTTGACAGGAGCCGGGAAGCAATGGTCACTTCGCCGAAGACGTGGCACATGTGTTGTATGCTAATCAGTCTAGTCTACTTGTTTTTCTCGTATGCTAATTTCCTCTTTGCACAAAAGCGCAATTGTTTTAATTCCGAAGGGACACACTTTTGAAAGAATGTTTTTGAAGCCGTTCAAAAAACTCGCAGCACGTGTATTATCAGGTGTAAAAACTCTCGGCTTCGCCTCGAGTTTTTAAACCTGATAATACACTACTGCTCGTTTTTTAAACTATACTTACAAAACGCCACCTAACATATCATACAAGACGTAAATCACTTAACGACATACTCATAACAGCCAAACTTTGAAAGCTAACATAAATGCATCGCAACTGCAAAACCACATAGCGGAGTCGGTGCAGGCCTGTCATGAACCTCAATTCGATCTAAGGGAAACTAAAAAAGTGACCGCCAGGAGTGGTGTCCTGTTTACCCGCTCCAGACCCAATATTTTCTATATAAGTGCGTCCATAGCAGACGTGACCGAAAAATGACCACGTGATCACCATTTTCCCGCCATTTTTCACGTCAAAATATATAAAACAGCAGACTTGATACTTTAGCTAACTACAAAACTTTCCGTTTCATTATGCAAGAGTAGGAACAGCAAAATACAATTAATTTTGACTTTCGTTCTATTTTCGAATACTGCTGGAGAGTTGAAAAAGAAATGGCTGAAAGCGCGATGTCTGGTAAACATAGCTCAAATTGTCCTGGCATGGGGACAGGCAGCTCTAGAGAAATGACATGTTGTTACGGTCTCCTTCCATTAGATTCGGCACATGTGAAGTTCAATGTTTGAACCGGGACTTACTTGAAAGAATATTAAAGATTCAGCCACCATTTGTTGTGTCAATTGATATTTTGATAATTAATATTAATATGTCATCTGATCAGATATAAAGTCATTGCACGTGACGTATTATCGATCACTTGATAGGTTTGTGGGCTTTTAATTGTTTTCTTTAAAGTCTTTTCTATTGTCAAATATCCCAACAGAAAATAGACAATGAATAACTGAAAATGCACTGTGTAATTTGAACCAACAACACATTTTCATCGTCAATTAGCTAGCAAGGCGGGAAAAGTCTTTCACTTTCACTTCACTAACATCAAAATTATTTACATTCACACTCGTGATTCTTTGTTACTCATAACTTTTATTGACTTGCACCAACACGAATTTTCAAACTTTCTCTCAATCTTCTCCATCCTGCCAAGAACCATATATATCCAGTTGACTACTGCGCCTCGCATTTTCTACATAATGTCTGATTCTACAACGCCGTCTTTACCATATTTTATATTTATTTAAGATTCTTCTTTTTTTTAACCTCACGTTCCAACGCATTAACGAGATGGCTTTACCCTTTGATTCTGCCCTAAATACAGAATTTATAAACACGACACGAACAATACACTAAAACACCAATTTCATGGAGAATATTGGTTATGGGTCTGGGAACGACTCCATAACGATCGAAGGTAAAACAAAGAAAGTACTCGCGTGAAAAACTAGGTTCCAAAACAGAACAAAACAAACAAACTTTAAAATACTTATCTTAAAGCAGGGCCCGAGTCGATTAAGTGGCCTGCCGCTTCGGTTATCGGATGGCAAAGAAGGGGACGCGGTTGACTGGTAAGCGGGACGCTTCATCCTAGTCGTCTTCTGTCGCTGCTTGTCTTTGACTTTCTTCTCGGCTCTTCTTTCTGAGCGATAGACTCTCTTTTCATCGTCCGAGTCGGATGCCAGCTCATCGGAAAGGTACTCGTTGACCGTAAGCCATCCGAATTCGCTTTTATCTGCAAGCTTTATAGCCTTGATTCTCTTCGTCACAAGCTGTGATCCGTCTTCCAGGGAACGCTTTAGTTTGTCGAAGGAATGAGATTTCAGGAATTCCTGTGACTCGTCAAACTTCTCTAGAACTTGCTGACAATGGTCAAACTGCTGCTGGTTTCCTTTGCTTTTGCAGGAGAAGCTCTCACGTTTGGATTTCTTTAATGCTTTGTCGACAGTAGAACTGCTTTCCTCGGCGAAACGCTTAGCGAAGGAATCCAACTTTAAATCAATAACTTGCGAAAGTTGACTAATTGAGCGAGCAACGGCTTCCGGAATGACCTCTTGTGTAGTAGCGGGTTCGACCGTAGTCGGCCGAGAGGTATCTTCAACAGGATCCATAAAAATTTGCGCGTAGTAGTCGTTCACTGTGTAGACCCGAAGGACGAATATACAACGGTACATAATATATATAGCCATATGCTATAAATTCCTCCGATAAGGAGTGGTAGCTCAAGGGAGTGGCAATTGAACTCCCTTAGGACACCCAACAATAAATTCTTAAGTAACGTGCAGAAAGTAAATACCTGCTAAACTGCGTACCGCAGATATTTACACATTACCTTGAAGTGAGCAATTTCGTATAAAGGCTTGTATGGAGTTCGACCGCGCGGTCATCGCTTTAAGTGTTCTAACTCATTTTAATAGGCATAATGTCAACATCCACACTCGGTTTTGAAGAGACTGGGATCTTGTGAACATTTTGGTGGGAAATATGATTCAGTTGGAGTGAAAAAAATCCCGTCATTTTGCCATTTTTTAGTGCACTATGCTACGACTGAGCCAATTTTGGCTTTTATTTAATAGTCTCTATCTATTAGCATGCGGTCTACTGTCATGTCAATGCATGGCCTGGCAATTTATGAATTACTTTTCGGAAATCCACACTCGGATGCCAGTAATATGGTTATTATTCTATCTGAGAATCGTTAAAATATTTTAAAAACTTTAAAAAAGTACCGTCAGTTTTACCTTGAAGTGAGCAATTTCGTATAAAGGCTTGTATGGAGTTCGACCGCGCGGTCATCGCTTTAAGCGTTCCACTATAGTAACTCATTTTAACAGGCGCAATGTCAACATCCACACTCGGTTTTGAAAAGATTGGAATCTAGTAAACATTTCGGTGGGAAATTTATTTTGGTTCGAGCGAAAAAACCTCCGTCATTTTGCACTTTTCAGCCGGAAAGATTTCCGTTTAAGGTGGTTCGATACAGTTTTCTGGAGACTATACCTACATTTTTCAATCGGCTTTTAAGCGGTCTTCTCCAAGTCAGATCAACGTGAAATTTTCACCACTAACTAGTTTTGAATTGAAGTTTGGTAAGATATATTGTCTGGTAAAATCGATATTACCATGACGACGATAAACAAGAAACTTAGAAATCAGTAAAAGTGAAATTTAGCGCGTTTAAGATTTCGCATTGAAAATCCCACATAGACATCCTCAAGTATGGTATATGGCATATATATTTTGCAAGAATAAAAAAAATTCTGAATTCAAATAAATCGCAATCATATTTCAAACCTTACAATTTGTGTACTGGTAATAAATTGATCGAGAGATTAACACTGGTTTTGTGCAATTCCTTAATGATAGTGTCAAAAAGTAGCTTGATGTTATGTTTGTAAACCTTGAAAGTTTTGTTTACTTTCTCTTTTGCGATCTTGAGAACTACCTGTTTTCCTAACATCGCTTCATGCACAATTTTTGGGTAATTTTCGATTTTAATCGCTTTTGCAAAAATCTGAGAAACGGCTCGATGGATTTTTTTTTAAAACATTCACTGTGCATGCTTACCGATGTGCAAAATATTATCTGAAAGTTTCATTGAGATTGATTCACTGGAACGCTTTTAAATTTTAAGATGAAGACGACGTACGAACCGGCCGAAAAAATGGCGTTACAAATTTACTTTTTTAAGTTACTGCTTAATAATGATTTCAAATCAATGCGCACTGCATTCCTCCGTGATTTATACTTTCGTTGTGATCTGCTGTGCATCTATTATTATCTATATTCGAGCATGATTGTACCTTATTACTCTCCTTGCTACTTGCCAGATTCCCTTAAGTCTCTTTTTAGGATTATATTGAGCAATAAATGCCCTTTTGCGTTTTGAAAACGTTTTATAGCAGGCGTTTTGAACGCAAAAGAAAACATTTGCAAAGAAATTTGCATCAACAAGCGTACATTGCAATTTTTCAATCAAGGAAGAATGTAGTGCGCATTGATTTGAAATCATTACTGAGCATAACTTAAAAAAGTAAATTTGTAACGCCATTTTTCGGCCGGTTCGTACGTCGTCTTCATCTATAAATTTCAAGGCGTTCCAGTGAATCAATGTCAACGAAACTTTCAGATAATATTTTGCACATCGGTAAGCATGCGTGGTTAACTTTTTAAAAAAATCCATCGAGCCGTTTCTCAGATTTTTGCAAAAGCGATTAATATCGAAAATTATCCAAAAATTGCACATGATGCGATGTTAGGAAAAAAGGTAGTTCTCAAGATCGCAAAAGAGAAAGTAAATAAAACTTTCAAGGTTTACAAACATAACATCAAGCTACTTTTTGACATTATCATTAAGTAATTTCACAAAACCAGTGTTAATCTCTCGACCAATTTAATACCAGTACACAAATAGTAAGGTTTGAAATGTTATTGCGATTTATTTGAATTCAAACATACAGAATGTTTTTATTCTTTCAAAATATATATGCCATATACCATATTTTAAGATGTCTATGTGGGATTTTCAATGCGAAATCTTAAAAGCGCTAAATTTCACTTTTACTGATTTCTAAGTTTCTTGTTTATCGTCGTCATGGTATTATCGATTTTACCACTAGATATATCTTACCAAACTTCAATTCAAAACTAGTTAGTGGTGAAAATTCCACGTTGATCTGACTTGGAGAAGACCGCTTAAAAGCCGATTGAAAAATGTAGGTATTATCTCCAGTATTCCAGCAGCATTTTCGTTCGCAGTCCTTTGCTCCTTGTTTCTACTATAATATCATTGTAGTACGTAAATTCACTCCATATTTAGTCTCATCTGTAAACGGCGTCGTCGTTTCACCTTAGTTTTTGCAGTCGCAAAAAAAGCTGGTCATTATTTAGCATAGTTGCGTCGACGAAAGAGACGCTTCCTTATCTTGTCGGCTAGGCGGAACGAATCTAGAAAAGTGTCCGTACCAAATCTGCGCCATCTTGAAACGTCACAATAGTATCCAGCATGCTTAGCGCGTAGTCTAGGCGGAACGAATCGAGAAAACTGTCCGTACCAAATCTGCGCCATCTTGAAACGTCACAATAGTATCCAGCATTCCCAGCTCGTGGAAATCAGGCATCATCCTTGTGAGCTGGGGTTTTGAATAATCTATTTGTCTATTTTGGAATCGTACGGCTCAATATTTCAATGCCTACTACTACTGGTATGTTTTGAATGTTCTATCTTGATTTTGCTGTGGTTCTCTGCCTGATTTGGGAAGCTTTCACCTAAACACCGACGTCGTTCTTCGCGATGTTCTACGGTACGGTGCAATTCGCTGTATGTCTTGTAGCAATAATTCACTGACCGGCCGCGCTAGGCGAACGCAGATTAACTTTACAGTGCTCGAAATTGCGCCTGCATCGGGCGCATTTGCGACTAAAGAAAAGATTTCGCAGTTTTGTGACTAAATTTGTCTAGCTAATAAAGGAATTATATTCAACAGTCTTTTGTCTTACTTTCAACTGGTAGTTGTAATTTTATCCGAAAAATCCTGCGAAATTCACGTTGAATGTTGCGTGACTTAATCGTCGATTTCATGCTACATTAACGCAGTGTCCAAGAAGTTTATCACGGGAGCACTTTTTCAGGCTCTCTCAGAAATTTCTCATTTCCGGTTCCGGTATTAGTACATGTACTGAGGAGTATGATTTCAGAAATCAAGACAAATAGACTATTTATATGTTGGAAAGTTCTGAGACCTTTCGGAGTACACAGCATGGCAGGATTTTTCCCGATCCCACGGCGATAGCGTGAATTTGTTTGATGTCGGCCCGACGTTTTTGCCTGCGTGACATATCTCGCGACATAGCCCTTTTAAACAGTGGCGGAATTAATTTATGAAACTGAGGTACTAGGTCAAGCACAGGGAGCAGAGGAGCCAAATTTGACCTTTACGCGTTCGATCTTCGATCTGTTGTTTACGAGTCTGTTTTTCGCCCCAGCGGGACCCCGAGCGTAATCGGAGCTTTCCGTTGGGTAACCGCAGACTGCTGACTGTTGTGTTCCAGTGTTTACCCCAGCGGGACCCCAAGCGTAACCGGCACTTTCCGTAAGCGTAAGCTTTCCGAGCGAGGCACGAAGTGCCGAGAAGAAAAAGAGACAAGGGAGGAAACATAGTACCACGTGATTCGTTGGATGTGGACCGCAACATACTGGTGACGGAAGTTGAAATTCCAAAAGTGACATGACGTCAATAAAACGGAAGTTAAACCAACCGTTACTAGTACAAAATTCAAAACAACATAGCAGCTGATCGGAGCGGAGCGAGATTTAAAATGAAACGCGTTGCGAATGAGGAAAATCTTCCTCAGCCGAAAAAAGTTAAGGTGAACGATCGCTGGAATAAATCCATCTTTATACAATGGTAAGAACTCTTTACATTCCTATTCACGGCGAGATTAAAATGCGTATTCTGCCAAGATTTCGTTTGTGGTATAAAAAAGGACAGGCTATCACGACTCCCACTCGTCGCAAAAGTGTTTTAAAAGCCTAAAGTATAAAGCTTTCCCAGTAAGGCTTCAGAGAGTATTCGCCTTTAGATCACAGTTAAGAATTTGTTCCCTTCGATGATAAAAACCTTTTGATCTCGGCGGATTATCTCTCAGATTGATAGGAGGATTTATGCTGTCCAGAGCCGTTAGAATTATTTTATTTCTTTATGCCGTTATTCGGTGCTAGCTCTATTGGCATACATTGTGGTTTCTTTGGCTCAATTTTGTTGCAAGATAAATACTTATCGTCTAAAGTTTGTTATCGCTTTGAGAGTGCCAGGATCGTTTAATTTCTCAGGCCGTGATTTAATGTCTAAAGTCTGCGGTGTGCAAGACTTGAGAGAAAGTGTTTCCGGCATCACGGATATAGGCGTCTTAGATCCGACTCTCAAAAAGCCGTAGTCTATAATTTCACTGCAGTGAAATCATGAATTCTTGCATTAATTTTAAGCTCCTAAGTTAGTTCTGTAGTAGAGTAGTGTGTCTCGGTGGAGCTACAGGATACACCTCCGTTGCTTTGTAATAGCGTTTGATTTGGGTCCAACAGATAATCTGCAGCATAGTTAGTGCTGTTTTGTAAATCTCACGGATGCTAATAAATTCTTTAGTCCTTTCCTTAAGCAAGGAATGAACACAATTTAATGTCTTTAAGCAAGACTCGAGTTTCGGTTCTATGGCGAACCTCGTCAGTTGCTACCATGTTAAGGTCTCGTTGAATGATATGAAATCATTCAGTTAAAATGAAATGTCTGTCGCTTTAAGGCTTCCGGTTATGCGCATACCTCTCGTATGACGTATTTCCGTCACCAGTATGTTGCGGTCCACATCCTACGAAAGTCAACTTTGAACGCCATAAAGAGCGATCGCCGAATGGAGTGTTTAATGGATCTCTTCATCGAAATTGTTGAAAAGCTGTCCAGAGACTGTCCATCTAAAACTACATGCCGAAAATCAGAACCTCTTATTGAATCAAAAGCGAGTAATCGGGGATCAAAAATACGCTCAAATATGTTTTCTCCCTTGTCTTTCTTCTTACTGCGTAACGATCTGGTGACGCCCACAGTCAGCAGCCTGCGGTTACCCAACGGAAAGCTCCGATTACGCTCGGGGTCCCGCTGGGGCGAAAAACAGACTCGTAAACAACAGATCGAACGCGTAAAGGTCAAATTTGGCTCCTCTGCTCCCTGTGGGTCAAGACGAGGTGCCACAGGATAAGGAGACGCACTATAATCTATGATTACTACTAGTTTTAACATAATTAGTTTATCTTAAGATCTTTCGTTGTTCTTTTGCCATTTGTGCTTCTTTCCCAGGTTCATGGCTTAGCGCGAAACGACATTAGGGCCTCATTTCAACCTCGTTCCCAGGATCTCTCCTTTTTCGGGTTCACTGTGTTTTGTCACGCAATCCTAAGCAACTCGAAGCTGGATGAAAATCAAACCCTTCCAACGGTCAAGTAACAAGCCAAAAATTGTCAACTAACACAGTTTCCATTCTTACAAGGATCAGCGAAGCGTATGACCCTGATTACAGTTTGATTTCAAGACGTTTAGAAGGCAGAACCGTCGAATTATGTCTCCAAGAGTTTGAAATGTCCGCTCGCCATGTTGTATTTTAAGCGGTTCACATCGTTTAAAATCAACTGTGGCCGTCAAAACCACAGGATTTAACAGCCGGAATGTTTGGAAAGGTTTTTCGATTCAAATATAAACAGGTGAGAGGGATAAATTTTACTAAAGCCTTTTAAGAGCAAGATTTGCGTGGACTCAAACTCAATTCAAAATGGCGCAAATTTATAAAACCACACTCGGAATTCTGGCTTCGCAAAATTCTTGGTTTTAGTTGCCCAAGAATTTTATTGCATATTTGTAGAGAGGAAGCATTGTTCTTTTACTGAGTAGTGACCTCCGGGATCAAAGCAACGTAACAGAGTGCGAAAACATGACCTGAATTTTAGTAAAATTTCGCTTTCAAGATAACCGTCACGTCACCAAATGAAGAAACCATAACGAGGGAAAATGTTTCTTAGACCTTACGAGGGAAAACCTAACGAGGGAAAACGTATTTTAAAACAGCTTTTCCATCGTTAGGTTTTCCCTCGTTAGGTCTAAGGCCCGGTTCAGACGCCGAACTTTTCATGAGCCGAACCTAATACCTTGAATTAAGTACATGAAAAGTTCGGCGTCTGAATCAATTAAGAACGGCTATTTGAATTTGGACCGGCTGAGCCGTTCTTTTCGCCTGGCTCAGCCGGGAATTTCGGCTTTGGAACGGCTTTGATTCAGACGCCGAACTTTTCATGAGCCGAACCTAATGCATAAATTATTATAACGTATTTTACATGCAGTTTCTCGTAGAGAGCATGCGTCGTAGAGCGTGTGTAGCATCATGGCGGCTTGGAGAGCAAAACTTGTGGATAACACCGAAGACATGTGTAGCTCCTGCTTCGCTAACACAAAGTATGTTTGTATTAAATGTCGCATGCCGATCTGTAACAACTGTTCTATTTTCGAAAACAACGAAGATACTGTTGGTTGGACGACAGGAAGATCTGTTGGGCATTGTGAACCGTGCCTCAAGGACAAGATGTTGCTGGAAGATTCTCAAACCAAGAAAAGTGATGGCGGGAAACGAAGAAAGGCAAATAATGGGCAAGACAGGACCAACAACCCAGAAAAGTACGTGTTGAAATAACTTTTACAACTAATTCGTAGGTGACATTTTTATTCCAAGACTGTTTTATTGCTAGGCAGTGACAAGGTATTCTATAAATTTCCGTACTTTATAAAGTTTCTCAGTGTTGCAGTGTGGTGGTTTGCAAGGAAACAGGTTACCTCGCCCCATTGCCAAGGCTTCCAGTTGTAAGAAACAATGTGAATATTCTTTTCTCCGTTCTAAAAGCCAAATGCAAAACGGAATGGACAACAGAGAAATACATATTTCTCGTTATTGCTTTTGTGTCTTTTTTTTGCCCAATATTTAGAATGGGCTATGCCATCAAATTTTTGTACTCCCCTGAGGGTCGTGAAGGGGTAAAATGGGAACTGGGATTAGCCTTATTTTGGACTGGGAAAATGGGATTTACTCACTGGGACTGGGATTTAGCCACTGGGAATGGGATGAACAATTATAAAATGGGAATGGGATTTCTTTTCTTCAGCGGTCTTTGCTCCAATATTTTGAAATAGAAAAATAAAATTTCGTAGCAATAGACCTTGCACTCCTCAGTAGAGACAGTGGAGACCGTGAAATCAGTATTTTTCACCTTCGCGCCCGCGGTCTAGCTACCAGGCTTACACGGTTGCATAGTTAGAGGGTCGTGAAGGGGTAAAATGGGAACTGGGATTTGGACCAAATTTAGGCTGGGAACTGGGATTTGGTACCCCCCTTCACGACCCTCTCCCCTGGGTTGAGGAACAGTGGATTTCTTCAGGGTTCGCAGCACATTTTGATGGAATTCTTTAGGGATCATGGTGTAAATATGAGGAATTCTTCAGGGGAACTAAGGAAAAACAAAGGAATTCTTCAGGGGTGGTAGGAAAAACACAGTCGAGGATGGGGAATTCTTTAGGGGGACACTGTTTTGGAGAGGAATTCTACAGGGGGATGGTCTTTTTGGGGCTTTCTTGAGGGGCGATGCACAAACTGTGTTCCTGAACAGGGGGGGGGGGGGGGGGGGGGGTGAGCATATTGAATGCAATAGCCCAATATTGCCACTACAATGGCAACATACATTTAATATACAAACTTCTTGCCGCCTAGCAAAAATTTCTTTTTATCATAACTTTTTAGTGACGTATTTTTAGCCTCTTTTTGAAAATATCATTGTGATTAGCATGGTATTTTTTATCTTCTTAAATTTTAATGTAATGAAATTTTTAGATGCAGGGCCCCTATGGATACCAGCCTTAGAGCTGAATGGGCCACACTGCTGAAATAGAGTTTTACTTAGTTACTTACTAACATGCAAATTACAATACTTTTAATTTGTTTTGGTATATTCCAGTAGCATTGAAGAACCTCTCAGTCCATCAGATTCAGAGGAGGAACTGTTGGATATAGATGAACAGGAGGGCAACCAAAAGGAGAACAAAGAGGATGGTAATAAGTCAAAGAAGAAGCCGAAAAAAGCAGGAAGAAAGCCCAGGTGGTCACAAGAGCTGCTGAATGATTTTATAGATATAATTGTGAGCAATGATCACTACAAGACAAAGCTGATATTTAGGAACACTAAATTTCAACAGAATGGGGAAATCTATGGGAAAGTTCGTGAAGAACTGAAGCAGAGATGTGATGCAAGGGGAGAGAGTTTCCGCTTTACCATTGAGCAAATGAGATCGAAGTTCAAGAAATGCGTGTCAGAATGTAAGAGAGCCGCTCTTACAATTAAAACTGGAACTGGCATTAAAAGATTCCAAGAAGACAAAAATTTTGGGGCATGGTTTCAAAAGCTTTTTGACGTAGTCCAAACAAGAGAATCGTGCCAGCCAGAGCAAGCAAGCGAACCTTCAGCAAGTCAGTTTTGCCGAACACTTGCTAGCACACCAACAGCGGATACTTCTGAAAGTGAAACATCATCTGTTGACCAAAGCCAGAATATGTTTGTTCCTGTGAAACAACCAAAACGAAAAAGCAATCGGGATGACACAATCTGTGAAGCTATTAAATTAATGAAAACAATTGCAGAAAAAGATCCATCAAAGGAACTTATAAGTTTTATGAAAGATGATATAGAGAAAGCACGGGAGCACGAGTTAAAATTGATGCAAATGATGCTTTCATGTGGAAACCAGCAACTATTTCAGGGTCAGAGTCCTATGTCTGCAGCAGGGCATGTAGGATTTGCATCACCTGCCTATAACAGTGATGGCTTCTACATGCCTTATCCATCAGCTCCCCACCAAAATATACAAAGTACTTATGCTTCAGAAGGTTCCATATATCAGTTTCAACCCCTTTCTCCTGCAAATTCTCGGCCAACATCTGTTAATTCTAATTATTCTACTCCAAGCCCTTCATCTGTTGGTGAGGTAGTCACTCTTACCAGGGCTAAAAGTCCTGTTTACCACCCTATGTGATTATATTATTATACAAACAAGAATACATGTAGGAAGCTGAAATTTTTATATTCCTTTATATTTGGGAATAGAGTGGTGAAGTGTGACAACATTAATTTTTTTGGCCTATTATTTTGGCTTTAAAATCCTAATACATATAAAGGATGCTACTGTCTCATCCTCACAAACCCAGGTAGTTAGGGCAGAAGAAAGTTAAATTGTCAGAGTAAAATTGATTTCAGTGAAAGTGTACAAATAAATATAACAAGCAGGGGAGCCCCTTGGTTCCTTCTGTTATAATACTGATTTCACTTTCTATTGTCTGATTGTAGGCCAGATTGACTAGAATAAACTGATTATTTGTGATTTGATATACACAAATTTTTTGTACAACAATAATTACCACTTAACCACAATTTTTGTGCATGTCATACTTACCCACTCTATAGTAGGGAAAGGAATTTTACAGTTTGTGGACATGTTGTGTTAATAAGCTGCTTTATGAACACTGACTTGAATCAAAGCAAAGCAGCTCTTTACTTTCTCTTGAGATTACATGGTTATGGTAACAGTTATACTGTGGGCAACTGGTAGTATAAATCGGTGTAACTTGTAAGGAGAATACAATGTAGTCAGCCAGTAAGAGTTCTTTATAGGTAATAATGAGCCCATTTTCTCTCAAATACAAATGTATTTTTCTTAGAAACACTTTAATAGTAACATGTTAAACAACACTAGCACTTACATGCTAATAAACAGTTCAGGTTATTTGCAAATGTAGTCTTCCATTTCTAACACCACAAAGTCCTCCTTGGAGACATCCGAAACATTGTCCAAGTTTATGTCTTCAGCAATATCAATGTTGTGTTTAATTTTACCCTTGCTGCAATTTGGTATTTTCCTTTGTTTTATATTCATTATCATATATTGCCATACACCAGAACAAAAGGAAAATACCACATTGTACCAAGGGTAAAATTTTACCACAACATCAACAAAGGGGGTATCTACTTTAAGAAAGGATTTGGCCATGACAAATAATTTATTATTAATGAATTAATTATTGTCCATGTGGTAAGTGGTCTAGCAAACCATGCCAGTTTGTTTTTCCAAAAACAGTTTGTCTGCAAGGGCATTTCGTATAACATTTGCCTGCTGGGATGTATCTCTGATTTTCTCACAAGAGGTCATTTGTAGTAATTCCCTTATCTGATTCCTATCACGTCTCTGGTTTGTAACTGGATTAAGTGTTAAGTCTAACTTTCTGCTAAGGGTTTCTCCCTTGTCAATGCACACATTGTGCAGAACCATACAGGCCAGAGTTGCCATTTTAACTTCTTCTTTACTACTTTCACATTTCCTTAGAAGGACTCGCCATCTTCCCTTCAGTTGACCATAACAACCTTCGATCACCATCCTTGCTCTACTCAATCGATAATTAAAATACCTCTGTTTTTGTGTTGGGACAGCGTTGCCATAGGGTTTCATGAGCCATGTTTTAAATGGAAATGCTGAGTCTCCAAGCACCAAGGGTGGTACAAGCACTCCGCCAATGTCCTTCCCAATGTCAGGAATCAGCCCATTTTCTTTTATGTCTGCCCAAAGTTGAGTTGACTGGAAAATAATTGAATCATGTGAGTTTCCAGGAAACCCACAAGTACCCCACATGAAACGATAGTTTGAGTCAACCAACCCCATCATAACAATGGAATAGAAGTTCTTAAAGTTGTAGTATTCTTTACATGATTGAAGACCTCCTGGTGGGCATTTGATGGGAATGTGACAGCCATCTAACGTCGACCAACAACATGGAAACTGCCAAAGTTCCTCCATGTCCATCATTTTCTTCTTAAACTCTTCCTCTGACTTGGGCATATGTTTGGTCACACACTCTTCCCATAAGTTTTCCACTATTGCCTTTGTTACCTCATTGACGATTGTACAAACTGTAGAAACCCCTAGTCCAGTCATCTCTGCGATTGTGTAATAATAATCGCCCCTGGCCAGACGATAAAGACAAATAGCCAACCGACATTCTGGTGAGATCGGCTCTTCGTTCACTGTATCTCTTTGAAGGACATGCCTGATCCGAAATAGGATAAAACGAAAAGTTCCACGTGAAACTCGAAACGTTTTCTTGAAACGTTCTTCAGAATAAGTATTCCAAACACAGTTAAACCATCCCGTGTTTCTCCCAAGGCGACGGCACGAACGACTATATTCAGGTGCTGCATTTTCCCGAGACAATAACAAGAGCAGAGTTACTAAACAGACATGTACCAGATGTTTTCTTCTTGAAACCATGTAATGCAAAAGGGTCTGCATTTTTTTCTTCCTTATTCTCGCTCTCTCCATCATTGTTCGCAACAGAAAAACCCTCGATATGGGACGAGTGATGCTTGTTCTGGCATCGTCCGCCATGTTTACACTTTGCCTGAAAACCGCTGACCTTTCGATTTGTTTCTCTTCAAACTGAATTAAGTTCGGCTAATTAAGTTCGGCGTCTGAATCAACAGGCGTACTTTTGTTAATTTGGGTCGGTCCAAATTCGAATTAAGTTCGGCTCATGAAAAGTTCGGCGTCTGAACCGGGCCTAAGAAACATTTTCCCTCGTTATGGTTTCTTCATTTGGTGACGTGACGGTTATCATGGACCTATTACCTCATAAAGATTCAAAAATCTCTCAAATATTCAGTGCTTAACGTAAAGTAATGCGAATCAGTTCACATCGTAAAGAATTCAGTATAAAATCTCTACATTTGAATATCTTTCTCTTGTCCTAGTTACAATCAACAAACAAAATAGTTTTTTGAGGGGCAGTAAACGACCGCAAAATGACCGCAGTGAGGCCGTATGTGAGGTTAAGCCGCGGTTTGACAAATATATTAACCGCAGCGAACTGAAACTTATATTTTTATGATATGTTCAAACAGTCCTTCCATATCAGAGACTTTGAGGAAATCCGATTTTCCACTTTCGGTAAGGCTAAGGTGATTGTTACAGATTCTTCCTCTTAAATGTTTTTAAGATATTGCAATAAAAACAATAATCAAACAAAAACATAAAGATCATATACACTGCCAAACAAAATCTAGGGAAAAAATCCAACTTTTTCACTTAAAAATGGATACCTGATCTGAATCAAACTAACATACATTTTCCTTGACTTATTTAAGCTGATACAACAAAGGCATCGAATTAGTTTTAACTAATTCGAGAAGTGATTTTTAATTAAAATTAAAAATCACTTCTCGATTTCACTTATTACATAAATTTTGCAAATTTATCTGCCACTGTTGTGGCAGTTGCACAGTCAATTTTGACTCGAAAGCTTGGCAACCGACATCCAAAATTGTTTGGTCAGGCACCCAGCCAATTTGTTGTTCTCCTGCCTTAGTCCAATAGAATACTCCGATATCATATTTGGTACCGTAAGCGAGGGTCCTTCTCAATAGCGCATCTTTCCCATTTTCTCCAACTACTTGTCCGGCTCCAGAAAACTCGGATGTTCCGCTGACAGGCAACCGAACCCTTGTTAGGAGACTTTCTAGCAGGGTTGATTAGTTCTGCTACCAGGCCCGACATGCTCTCACACTTTTCCACCTGGCAGCATTTACAATAGTGTTATGTACTGTTGAGGCTGTTGACAGATTTACCAGTGTAGAAGTTAATTATTACCCCAAAAATTTCCAGAAAATAATGGATCACAAACGGATGCACAGCAAATGACAAAGTTGACAATATTTATTGGTTCTTTATTGGTGTCCGCCATTTTGATTCTCCCAGAATTCCTTTCCAATCGTAGATGGTTTCCATGCTTCGCGCTTTTCTTTTCCTCCCGCGCGCGACTAGCTCCCACCCTCGCTTAACCAATAAATTTCAGAAATTTACATTTACCTTACCTCGAATTGAGTTGTCGGAATTAGTTTTCTTTCCGCAATACAAGCAGGAAGCTAGTCAATGGCTACAAGAGCAACTGCATTCGCATTGGTGTCGATTTCAAACATTCCAGGCCAGCTTGACAATCTACGCCACGAGGGGAAAGCACGTGAGTGGTAGCTTAGCCAGGCTGTACTATAAAGTGGAAATGTGTTTCAATTTCAACAACAGCAACACTTCAGCTTTGACTTTGTTTGCCGAATCAATTGAATGCTAAGTGCGCGCGCGCCCGCGCGCGTGGGCGTCCACGTTTTAAAAGAAGTCACGTGGTCAAAACAAGTAAAGTTTGCTCGAGTGAGGCAAAAGTTCCTGCTGGAATCAGCTGCAAATCCTTTGCACATTCCTGCTTAATGGTTGATAACAAGAAATCCTTTTTACTCTTTGTGAGAGAGAGCCATCATAGTAACATAATCAACGCACATTTTGCAATCGTGAGCGAGCGTACAGGTTGATTTAAATTCGTTGCTTCATCAAACTGTCAAGAAGATGACATGTACAAGTTGTACTAGAACACTAGAGCTTCAAGTTTTCAAACGTTTGGTTACGATTGGTTGTAAATAGAATACTGTTGGATGGCTAAAACGCAGCTTAGAGGTTGTATGCGGGAGAAATGGCCTATTTTTGGTTGCTCTTTCACGTTGGGTAAGTAAGCTTAAAAGTTAAGTACATTTGTATACAGTTACATTGCCTTTGGATAAGCTTATGATCTTTTCGAGCTTACTTGCTCAACGTAAAAGTGATAAGTAATAATTGGGCTTAACTCCAAAATACTTTTCAAATTATTCTGATCTTAGTGATCCAAAAACAGCTCTCACTGTTGTTATAATACCCTGAAGGTGAAGGAATGCCTGCACCATTATATCAGTATTGACTGCTGATCAGCAGTGTTTCTTTTTTATGTTGTTGCTCATATTAAATGTTGATTATAATATAAGCCACAACTTCAACCTTTCAGCAACACTTTGTCCATGAAATGTAAGTGAACCTATAGATTAAATATTAAATAGCTGTCAATGTTTGAAGATGAATGAGTGTACCCTCCTTGGGGATGGACCATTTTATTTTTAGGGGTGGGGGTTGGGCATTTTGTTTTAGCATGATTTTTTTTTCTATCTTGAGGCTGTGCAAGAATTTTTTTGTGATTTTTCCATACTTTTCTATACTTTATCTGTGCACATTTTTTTTTTTGGTATTTGCCACCCCCCCCCCCCCCCCCCCCCCCCCTCAAAAATAAAATGGTCCATCCTTTATAGGGTTCAACAAGTATAACTGAAGCAACTAGGGCATGGTGCATGACTATTGAAGCATGGTGTTTTACTGCATGGGGCCATGACCTTGCAGCATGTAATCATATATGGGAACTAAAAAAGAGATTTGGGGCAATACAATTATTATATATTCAAGAAATAGTAGAAGTGAAACATTTTAGGGCAATTTTAAGGTGTACAGACCTTTTTTAAGCTTAACGACTTCAGGCGACCTTAAGCAACTTAAGGCGACTTTAGGCGACTTAAGGGCCCAGAGTAGGTCTAGGTCTCAACAGGTTTTGGCCGCGATTGTAGATTGTAGATTTGTAGATTTATGTTCTTCAAGTTAGAGTAGATTGTTCTTTCATGGTATTACAGTATCAAACACTGATGATATGAATTCACTGTGCCAGTTATACTGGATTGTATTAATAAATAAATAATCTGTTAATATTAACATCTGGCACTGATTACACCCGCAAATTTCCGGTTAATGGACCATTGAAAGTTCAAAACACGTTAATCCAAAATAATTCATTTCACAGGAGAAGTTGACGATCTATTACAATTATTCCCGAACGGTGTTGTTCTTTTTTCATTCGACTTGCTTTGAAGCATTATATACGATCGTTAATTTAAAAGTTTCCCTTCGAGGTTTCACAGATTGAGAGAGGATTGGCGATAACAACAAATCGTTTTTTAAGCTTTACAAATAAATGGTTTGCAATAGGAGACATCTGCCCACAGGCTATAGTCAGTCCTGCCTTGGAAGCTTTGGAACTGTACTCGTTAAAAAATTCCTCAATTTTTAGTAAGTTATTAAAAAGTCCATCAGTGTCGCTTTTATTGACGTCCAGTGCATGGTTCACAGATATACGAGGTCGTAGAGTGTACAGCAAACCCTAGTGAAAGGTTTTCTTCGTCAACTTTAAATTCACCGCGACCTTGAACAAGCTTTGAACAAGATTTCTGTCGCGAAACATCACGATAGACGAGAAACACAGCACACAATCACCTATGTTTAGTCGATATATTTAGATCTGTTATGGAAAAATCCACATTAATTTTTATGCAGCATACATTATTTCGGCATTTCGTGGTGATAGCCAATCCGAGCTGTTTCTAACAATGCCTACTGTCAAGCGTCCGATCAGAGCGCGGTCCACGGATTCTTGAGAAACAGCAGGAGACGTGAACGCGATTCGAACTTTCGCAGACGTCCGTTTTCCGCGGGGAGCAAGAAAATCGGATACGTTTGCGCGCAGGCTATGTCTTCCCTGCAAAAATAAACACACCACGGAAATAATAAAAACATTGTCGAGCCTCCTTAACCGGGTTTCCGTAACATGAAGCAACTAGGGGTATTGCTACTCTCCCCTGGACGGGATACTTCTCCATTGCAGGGTTACCGCGCCAGCATGATGTTTCATTTGTACACCTGGGTGGAGATCTTAAGAGACAATATCGAGGAAAGTTTCTTGTCTAAGGAAACAACACGATAGCATATAGAACAGGCCTCGAACCAGCGGCCTGCGGTTTATAAGTCCAACACGCTATCCACTAGCTACACCGCAGTGTGCCTCCATTTAAAAAGCTTTGAGCAATTATTTGCGAATTTTTTTCACACATACCGCGACTTTAAGGTCAACAAAAGTTACGCTTTCAGTTTGTGGCTAAAAAGGCAAGATAATTCTACAATATTGATTACTGGATCTAACAACAGCTAAAGTTTGTATTCCTTCGTCAGCTTTAGCGGTTGGAGTTACTTCAGTTCGTGAGCGATACGCCCTAGATATCGATGTTTTATTTTTTCAATAAACCATCAGCGTTCACGGCAGCAACGCTAATGGATAATCTTGTGTACGTTAGTTGCATTTTTTTCATGCCTCGCGGGCTCGTTACATTCCATTAAGCGAGGAAAGAGTCCGTGATCCGTAAGGCCCAGTTCAAAACGTCGAACTTCACATGTGCTGAACCTAATGCAAATTAGCAAGAAAGAACAATAGATTTTGCTCATTTGCATTAGGTTCGGCACATGTGAAGTTCGACGTTTGAACTGGGCCTAAAAGTTCTGCAGCTTGCCAAGCTCAAGAAAGACAAGACAATTATGAATAATTCATTCCCCTCACGACAGGGGCACCCAACGAACAATCTTTGGCAAAATGTCTTGTTTTACTCAAATAAATTAAAACTAGAAATACGTGTCTCGCACAACCTCGCGAAGCTCGGGGGGGGGGGGGATGCACTGCAAAATTTTAGCGATGTGGGAGGGAGAGATGGAATTTCTGATTTAAATGGAAAGGTTGGGTTGCTTGCTGGCAATGGCCCCAAAATTTAAAGTTGAGACATTTTCGTTCCCAGTCTCTTACATTTAACTTATACTTTGTGCCCTGTCTTCCTAAAATAAAATAAATGGGAGCTGGTGCTGGTCAGTTTTGGGTTTTGAGCTGTGGGTCGCTATAACTGCTATGGGACTGGGTACCAAACGATCCTCAGGCCCTTCCACTCCCCCCCCCCCCCCCCCACCCCCAACCTATCTTCATTAATTTTTGTCAGAAGAAAAATTGGTCTGAAATTGGATGTATTAAGTACTGTTGTGGACATGGGTCCAGGACAATATGCAGTGGTGGTCTGTTTATTTTGATTGTCTCAATTAAATTCCATTTTTGAAGCTTGTGAGTGCTATGTCCCAAATTAACCTGTTCTCTTTAGATGCTGCTATAGTTTTTGTTCTATATACTGGGTATCAAATAATTGGTAACCCAATTCTCTATTCGCTTGAATGGTTGAGATCACAGGAGGTTACTGCCGCTGAAAAGTGGTGTTGTCCAAAAAATAACAACTCAATGGTGATCGAAAGTGGCATGAGATTCTCCCAGTATACAGAAATTCTCCTTACTAAACCATTTGAATAATATTTCTTATTGAACTAATTTATGAAGAATGCTGTAAACTCAAGATACCGTATATGTATACAAAGCACATTTCACTCACTGTTCATTCACAAACAATGCTACATCATGTAAATGTTGTATATTTGGGAAATAATTTCCACCTGTGTGATCTGTAGTTTTGATCATTTATCTGTAGTTTTGATCATTTAAAAAGTTCCTTAGTGACCTTAGTGAGAATATCAATTAACATCAAATTACAGTGTGTACTAAGAGAATTATTTTTCAGTGTTTGATTATCCTCTCAGTAGTTTACTTACTTACTTTGGCCCTTTGCTCCTTCCGGAGCATAGGCCACCAACAATAACTCGCCAGTCTCCTCTGTCCTGTGCTATCCCGTCAAGTTGTTTCCATGTGTCTCCAGTCCTCTTAATGTCCTTTTCAAGCTCTCGCCGCCAGGTGTTTCGTGGTCTCCCTCTCTTTCGTTGACCTTGGGGGTTCCAGTTCAGGTCTTGACGGCTGATGCTACTAGGTGGTTTGCGTAGCGTATGGCCAAGCCATCTCCATCTCCTTTGTCGGATATCCTCTTCCACTGGAGTCTGCTGCGTTCTTGACCATAGGTTCTCATTACTGATGGTTTCTGGCCAGTGGATTCTTAGGATTCTACGTAAGCATTGATTTATAAAGGTCTGGATCTTCTTCATAGATGCTTTGGTTGTCCGCCATGTTTCTGCTCCATACAACAATACTGACTTTACGTTTGATTTAAACAAACGTACCTTGGTAGATGTGCCGATTTCTCTGGAGTGCCAAACCTTTCTTAACATGTTGAATGCTGATCGTGCCTTGCCGATCCTAGTTTTTACATCTGCGTCTGTTCCCCCACTTTTGTCCATTACACTGCCCAAATAGGTAAAAGACTCAGCTTCCCCCAGTTCCTCCCCTTCAATTGTGACTGGTTCATCAGTGCCTGCATTGATCCTCAGGATCCTTGTCTTCTGTTTATTGATCTTCAGTCCTATTTGCACTGAGGTGTGATACAGGTCAGATGTTTTTGCCTGCATCTGCTGGTGGTTATGTGATAGAAGCGCTACATCGTCCGCAAAGTCCAGGTCGTCCAACTGTGTCCACAAGGTCCACTGGATCCCATTTCTTTTCTGGTTTGTGAGAAGTCTCATGATCCAGTCTATAGCCAAGATAAACAGAAAAGGTGACAGAAGGCATCCCTGCCTTACCCCGGTCTTAACCTCAAACTTCTCTGTCAATTTCCCCTCATGAACCACTCTGCAAGACAGACCTTCATGAGTTTCGAATCAGGTTGACAAACTTCACGGGTACACCATAATGTCGAAGCATCTTCCATAATGTCTCCCTGTCTAGGCTGTCAAAAGCCTTCTCATGGTCAACAAAATTTACATAAAGGGGGGAGTTCCATTCAATTGATTGTTCCACTATAATTCGCAGTGCTGTGATCTGATCGGTACATGACCTGCCTGGCCTGAAGCCCGCTTGCTGATCCCGGAGGGTGTGATCTACTGGTCCTTTCAACCTTTCCAAGATGATTCTGTTCAGTACTTTCCCAGGGACAGACAGGAGTGTGATTCCTCTACAATTTGAACATAGGCCGAGGTCTCCTTTCTTGGGGATCTTGATCAGGAGTCCTTCCTTCCATTCTAAAGGGATCTCTTCTTCTTCCTAGATTTTCTCAAACAATCCATAGAGTATCTCAGCTAGCATCTCTGGGTCTACCTTGAGTGCTTCCGCTGGAATCTCGTCTGCCCCTGCTGCTTTGCCATTCTTCAGCTGCTTGATGGCCTTCCTGATTTCTTCCCTGGTGGGCTTACCACAATCAATTGGTAGATCTTCTTCAGCTGCGGGGATGTCTGGTGCATTAGCTGGAGCTGGCCTATTGAGAAGCTCCTCAAAGTGCTCTGCCCATCTGCTTAGCTGTTTATCCGCACCTACCAACGCACTTCCGTTCTTATCTTTCACTGGGCGTTCTGTTCGTCCAAACTTCCCCGTAAGCTTCTTGGTTATGTCATAAAGCTGTTTCATGTTCCCATTTGCGGCCGCCTCCTCTGCTTCCTGTGCCATTCTATCCACAAAGTTCCTCTTATCTGTTCTGATGTTTCTTTTAACTTCACTGTTCGCTTCAGCATATTGTTTCTGTGCTTCTTTCTTTGCTGCCCTTGTTCGGCAATGGTTAATTGCTGCTTTCTTAAATTTCCTTTCCTGTATCTTCCGGAATGTCTCTGCCGAAAGCCATTCCTTCTGTTCTGGTTTTCTTCGGCCCACCGCTTCTTCGCAAGCATAGTTAATTGCCTCCTTTATGTCCATCCATTGCGAATTAATATTCAAACCCTCGTCATCCTCGTGCAACTCCTGTAGGACTTGGTACCTGTTGGACAGTGTTACTCTGAATCTCTCTGCTGTACTTACATCCCTCAGGAAATCCACATTATATCGTGCTTTTCTTCTTTGTTGACTTGTCTCATTCCTTCTCAGCTTAAGCTTTAGTTTGGCAACTACCAGGTGATGATCGGATGCAACATCTGCTCCTCTCTTGACCCGGACATCTTTCAGTGATCTTCTAAATTTCTTTGCAACACAGACGTGGTCGATCTGGTTCTCTGTTATAAGGTCCGGGGAGACCCATGTTGCCTTGGGTATCCTCTTGTGCGGAAACACACTACCCCCAATTACCATGTTGTTTAAAGCGCATGCATCTGCAAATCGTTCACCATTTTCATTCATCTCACCGAGCCCATGTCTTCCCATTACTTCATCGTACCCTGTATTATCCGGTCCAATCTTGGCATTGAAGTCGCCCATCAGGATGTTGACGTCTTGGTCGCTTAGCCTACTGAGGATGCCCTGCAGCTGATTGTAGAACTCATCCTTCACCTCCTCACTCTTATCATTTGTTGGGGCATAACACTGCACTATATTCATCCTAATGTTCTTCCTCACTGTTCTAAATGATGCTGTTATAAATCTTGGTCCTCTGGCCTCCCAGCCAATCAAGGCTTTCTGCGCCTCTTTCGTCAGCATAAGTGCTACTCCTTCCGTGCGAGGAGCACTGCTCTCTTCATGTCCAGAATACAACACCATCTCTCCTGTTGTCAGTCGCAGTTTCCCTGACTGCTTCCACCTGGTCTCACAAAGTCCCAGCAGCACAAGGTTGTAATTGTGCATTTCTCTCGCTACCTGGACTGTCTTTCCTGACTCGAACATTGTTCTGATGTTCCACGTTCCGATGTTTAAGGTTTTTCTGGTCGTCAGAAGGGTAGTCGGTGTTACAGGTTCCTTTCGGCTTTCCCTGCAACTCTTCATGCACCTTCGCGAGGAAAGCCCTTCTTCTTCCAGAACTTGTAGAGTTTGTTGATTCATCATTGGTGTTTCTGTAGCAACATGGTTTTTACGGGGTAGGGTTGCTAACCCTACGCCCAACCTTCCTCCTTTCTCAGCCGGGCTTAGGACCGTCCATGGCAGTAGTTAAGCCACTTAAAATCTTTTTTTTTTGCAAAAGCCGGTGATTTGAGCTACATTTCTTAATCGCTCCTCTTCTCTGAGTCTTTCCTGTAATCAGTGTTTGCTTTTCCCTAAAGTATCAGGTATGAAAGCTATTTGTCACGAGTATTTAGCTGATCGTGTGATTCTTTCCGCCTCTCGTTGCGTCTACAAACAGAATCATTTTGTCCAAACACTTCCAGTCGGTGTCGCCTCTCCTGATCGGTTTCGTTCAGAATTCTAATGGAGGCATTTTGTCAAGGCGTTTGAACTTAGTCAAACGGTGTGCCAGGCTGTTCGAAGTCTTTGTAGCGGAGCTCTGCGGGCCGAAGGCCCGCGCGGAGCACGATACTCATAGAACCCATGCCCGTCATTTTTCATGGTCGTGGCCAGCGGAATGTTTCGCGGGCAGCGTCTGACATGTCTGTCCGAACAAACGTTTTTCGCGCGGCTACACAGCCGAATGTCACGTCAGCTGTATGCTCAACACTCTTGTTGAGCCAGTGGTTAACCGAGAAAACCATTTGCAAAGTTGTTTCTCCCGGCATTTATCAGCGGTTTGCTATACAAGACAGGTTTCACATTTCTCAAACAGTGGTCAAGACCGCCTTTGAGGCTCAGTAACTCTGCAAGTCAAGCGATTTTGGAGGAATATAGAGCTAAGTGCTTATTTCTAAACCTAATGTCGTCTTAAATTGAAGCTAGTAGATTGTCGAAGCATTTGTTTACAGCTAAACTCTTTTGAGTTTAATTCTTGTGCTTCTGACCTTTTCACCTTAGTTAAGCTTAATATCATTACTTTACTGTTCTATATTGTGCAATTTTGGCTTGCATTTTAAAAGGTTTCAATTTTGAATAATTAGGTTATGTAAAACGTGCTTAACTTCAGTCGTTTCATGATTTCTTTCACCGAAGACAATCAGCGCGGCCTCGATGACCTATAAATGGTACGCATTTTGTTTTTAAACATAAACTAATGGAGATTTGAATAAATGATTGTGTTGTCCATTTTTATGTGTTTGTTCATTCATTACATAGGTTGAAAAGCGATTTTATGTAAGAAAAACAAGACTTTGATTTTATAGTACAGTTCTATCTTCACTCGCATCGCCCTATGCAAATATGTTTGTGTATTTTTGCAATTTTGACTTTCAAATCAGTCTCTCGGGCAATTTTTCACAAGCAACAAGTGTATTTTATTCGGAAAGTAGTCGTACTAGTTATTCTAGACGGAGAAAAAGTTGTTTTTGTGAACTCTTGTACGGTCTAAATGTACTGTGCAGACGGTCGCGTAATACTGTTTTTGAGAATTGCTAAAATTGAAAAATAGCCTTCGTCAATCTTAATTCTAGTGCTTCCGACCTCTCACATTAGTTAAGTTTTACCTTACTTAAGCTTGTTCACAGAGCGACGCTGTTAGGCTCAGCCTATCTATATATATTAATCTATGCTCTCGTTGTCTCTTCGCTGCTCGATCGCGCTGAATTTCAAGTCACCGTTCAGCGGAGTTTCGGTGGTTAATTTTCTCGGACAAGGATTTCCAGCTACTTGTTCAATCCAGCGTTGTTGTGTTTGCTGTTCTTTCTCATTTGCATCAGTAATTGGTTGTGTTTCATCGAGACTAAACATTTTTTCACTGGGTAAACGGCCGCCAGCACGACCCCATGAATAAACATGAGAGTGCGCCATTGTCAGCGGTCGCGACTTTTGTTGCCAGGCAACTGCAGGACACCATCAAGTATATATATATATAGATATCCAACAAGCTTTATTCTAATATATATATATATATATATATATATATATATATATATGAAAACGTGTTCAACGAAAATTTACGAAAATTCATGCAAAAAAATTGGGTGACATTTGCCTCTAATTTCTTTTAACCCGTCCCCTGATCCCCAATTTGACCCTTAAAGCACTGCAAAACGTCATTTTTTTAAGGGAAAATCAAAATTTCGCCCATTTATGAGTTACTTTTCTGAAATCCACGCTCGGATTCCAGTAATTTGGTTCTTATTCTATCTGGAAACGTTAAAATAGTTTAATAACTTAAAAAAAAGTCCCGTCATTTTGACCTTGAAGTGAGCAACTTCGTATAAAGGCTTGTATGGAGTCCGACCGCGCGTTCATCGCTTTAAGCGTTCTATCCTGTTCTAACTCATTTTAACAGGCGCAATGTCAACATCCACACTCGGTTTTGAAGAGACTGGGATCTTGTGAACATTTTGGTGGGAAATATGTTTTAGTTGGAGCGAAAAAAAAACCCGTCATGTTGCCATTTTTTCAGTGCACTATGCTTCGACTGAGCCAGTTTTGACTTCTATTAGTCTGTATCTATTCGCATGCTCTTCTGTCAATGCATGGCCTGGCAATTTGTGAATTACTTTTCTGAAATCCACACTCGGATTCCAGTAATTTGGTTCTTATTCTATCTGGAAACGTTAAAATATTTTAATAACTTAAAAAAAGTCCCGTCATTTTGACCCTGAAGTGAGCAATTTCGTATAAAGGCTTGTATGGGTTTCGACCGCGCGGTCATCGCTTTAAGCGTTCTAACTCTTTTTAATAGGTAGGGGCAATGTTAACATCCACACTCGGTTTTGGAAAGACTGGAGTCTAGTAAATATTCTGGTGGGAAATCTGCTTTGGTTCGAGCGAAAAAACCTCCGTCATTTTGCACTTTTCAGCCGCACGATGCTTCGACTGAGTGTATTATGGCTTCCCTTCCTTTGGTCAACATCGTGTTTACGTTCGCTTGCTCGTCTGTCAGTGCATGGCCTTGCGATGAGAACGAGGGAAATCAGAAAGAAAGCGGAAATCACGGCTATCAATTAAAGAAACCCCGCGCTACAAGGTTAAATAAACAAGTAAGATAGTATTGATATCGGAAATATTTCCGTATAATCCCCTACATTAGCTACATTAGCTATGCATACCGTTCTTAATACTAAAACAAAAACCAAAACAATAGAAATATCCAAAACAAAACAATAGCGCGCACGCCCGGAGCAAATGTCTCGTCTGAGGGGTCAATATTTTTATATGTCACTACAACTAGCCCAAACAAGGGTTTTTATGAGCCCGATCAGCCCGAAAATCACAGAGAAGAGAAAAAAGTTAAGAGGGAAAGGAAGCGAGAGCGAGAGAACAAAGACTAGCAACAGTCTATTATACTTTATATTTTTATATGAAAAACAAGGCCAAGAACGCTCACAAACGCTTACTTAGGGCGATGTCGTTTTCAAAAATCCAGGTATGTCTGTATGATGTATGATCTGCTCAAGTTAGCCAGCACAGTTTGTTCTTGCCACTCCTTTCTCAAGTCAACCAGCGCAAAAATGGTAAAAAAAATATGTACAGAATATTTTGCCAGCCAGCAAGAATTCCGCTGGCGAACAAATAAAGTGAAGAACAGTTTCGTCGGGTGCCCCTGTCTACTGAAATTACAGAAAAAACAAGTTATTGTCCAGGAACAACAAGCAATTCTTTGTTTTATAATGTGCTGTAAGAATACAGAAACGACGGCACTCGTTTTCAACTGGTCGAACTTCCTTGTTTTCGTATCACTCTTGTAGCATTTCCTGCGAGTGAACTCATGCGTTCGCGTACTTTTACTATTGATATTTCGACACGTTCAACCACACATAGAAATGTCACTTTGTTGACATATGAATGGAACGTATTGACACAAATATTACTGGATAATTGCAGGAGAGTGGATTAGCGGCACAAAAGAAAGTCTACTGCCTCCGCCACTCTCTTCCGCCACTCTCTTCCGCTCCCAGGCCTCCCTAAGGCGTGCTAGTTAATTTAACCCAGCCTATTCACCGCAGCCCATTCACTACAGCCTCTTACCAAGATAACTTGAATTTGTTGAAAGTTATTGTATTTACTATAATTACATTTGTTTCGATTTGTTTCACCCAACCTCTTTGTCACCAAATAAAAAGATTGTGATTAGTTCAGATCTTTCAAAAGATTAGATGGTTCGTAAAAGGTACAAAAGCATATCATTTCCCTTGCAGCTACGACTATTTGAAGATTACCGATGAGAACAACGTAAACCTTGGTAAATACTGTGGTTATCAACTCGCTGGGAAAGCAGTTGTTGTAGCTGGGGATTACGCAGTGATAACATTCCACTCGGACGGTAGTGAGCAAAAGAGTGGATTTCTCCTTTTCACTGCTGTTCAATTGTTTCGAAGTGGTAAGTGTAAATAACAAAGCAGCTTGTCATGCTAACTTCCTTCAAAAAAAAAAACTAACAAACACTAAAACAACAACAAAACAAGATGGGCAGATCTAAATATAGATGAAATAATGGAAACTTTTCTCGTTTTAATATTTCAAACCATTCGTCAGTGGTTGAATAGCCACCGTTCCTTTAAAACTCGATCCATAAAAACCTCAATAAAGACCTTTTACTGGTAACTTCCGTTTGATTTTTAACCTTGGGTCAAGCCGACAGGGTGATTTGGGTAACTGGGTGGACCATTTCAAGGTTGGTTTCACGACAGGCCACCCACCCTCTATTTAAACAGGTCAACAGTCGTTGATATATGTCAAAAATACATGGAATGGCAGGTGGGCGGTGGGCGCATTGAAAAATTTGATGATTGTTGGTGATATATCCACTACTTATTTAGTGAATACTGTCAATACTGGGTATGTTGACATACATTTGTTTTGGCAGTTTCATGTGGTTCAGTGGTGAACAAAACTTTGACAAGTCCTGGATACCCAGACGATTATCCAGTCAATAAGATAATACAATGTGTTTACAATGTTTCAATTTCACACGGCAAGGCGCTAAAGCTCACGTTTCAAACATTTGACCTGGAGTTGGATTACAATTGCAGGTAAGAATAAACACATTTGACTTATAATAGCAATTGAGCAGTAATATTGTGATTGGTGGGAGCTAGACTGTTTTCTCTCACCTTGCAAACCAAACAAGTTAAAGTTACAGAGTATCTTCAGATCGACCATTTTGTTGAAATGTGTTTTTGAGAGTCAAAATTAAGGTTTCAGAATGTTCTTTCATCCAAAAAATTATTGAAAAGAGTGAAAATTGATGGAGAAATGACAGTATAATGTATTGACATAAAGTTTGTTTATGAAGAACTCTTTTCTCATAGCGAATTTTTCGCTTTTTTTTAAAGAGCTACAACTCAAAGGCAATTTGTTTCATTTCCTTCAAATTTCGACAGTAGCTAGGTTGACATATAATCAACAAAATCTTTTCGCCGAATTTTTATTTCTGAAAACGTTTTCGTTGTGAACCATTTACGCGTGATCACTCCATTTTTTTTCGCTGATCTGTTTCGAAAATCTTCTGTAGCTATTCAGTGTAATTTAATATAGGAAAACTGCGACACTTTTTTTAGCGCTTCGGGTCCGGAAAACTCGAGAAAAAATCAAATAAGCAAAATGAAATAATTGGTTTGTGTTATAGCGTCCATCCCTTTAAGATGTCGAAAAAAAATTCGACAAATCATTCTACTAGAAAATGGTTGGCATATTTATATTATATAAGCTTCAATTTAATATAAGGGTTAAGGTATCTTAAGAGTAATCTTGAGACGCTAGAGCTGTTATGCTGATGACATCCCCGAAGGTATACTGTAACCTTAATAAAGCTTATTTTAAAAGTCCCGTCGTCTCATCTAGCTTTTTAACAAAACAGTTATAGTGCTCAAGCTTGTGCAATATCGCCTGATTTTAGCCAACTCGGCCTATGCCCTCTTCGGCTAGTATCCGGCGATATTGCGCAAGCTTGAGCACTATAACTGTTTTATAATTCAAAACATTGATAACAAATCAAAGGTTGGAGACAAAAAAAAAATCATTGAGATATACAACCTGTTATTAAGTAAAAAGGCTTACAACAATATTTTACCTCGCGCCATTACTTACACAACAAGTTAAAATTAATTTAGGGTACGCAATTTGAGAGTTTCTACGAAGAGCTTTCGTCTACGCAAAGAAGGGCACATAGTAGTGACAACACGAATTAAATCAAAGGCTCCTCTGAGCCAACCCGTGAATAAGAAATGCTAACGCGTAACGCAATATTGCGGCAAGCTTATGTTTTCACACTGACACGGTTCGATATATTTTTTTAAATTAAACGTGAGGAGTTTTGACGGACGCAAAAGAAAAAAAAACACTTTCACTTTGAATGTCCAGTCCGAAAAAAAGAAGAAAAATATCCCTAAGCAGAACTTGAACTCGCCTATTGGCTGTCATTCCCGGTACCAAGCCGACGTCTCAAACCACTCGATCATCGACGAACACATATTAGGTTAAGACTAAATTTTATTATTTCAAGGTAGATATATATACGCATCAAAACGCGTGTTCCGGTTGAATAATCCTTTTAGATCGATTTTAATGTTGGATTAAAGACTCCAAAAAGCTTATTGTTGTTTATATTCGTTTACAACAAATTAGTTATTGTTATCGCTGGATTCACGCTGTTCTTGTTACGAAACGCATTCGTAACAAAGCATTACGTCATTAAGTTTACAGCTGATGGAAGGAGTAAGTGAGTGAATTATCCAGGTTACCGATAACCCGTTCATTGCGCTTGCGCGTATTCACGGGTTAAACAGTAAAATGGCATAGAATTTCTTAGTTACAAGTGTTTCTTGTCTTAAAAAGTTCACTTCAGAATCAAAACAAATTGAACAAACACTGACGGCTCCTAAACATAGCGACAAAAAGTCTGAAAGAACTGCAGGCTGCAGCGTGGACAGTATTGCCTACAAAAATTCACAGCTAAAAGATACAAGAAACGTAGGGTTAAAACATCGTTACCTATAGTTGATGTGGCATTTTAGTCCCTTCCATCAGCACCAAATTTTCGAGCTGAGTCGATCGCTGTTGTTTAGTTCCTACAGCCGTAACGGCGAGATCGTTAACTTCATTCCGCTTAAAACAAAGATCAGAAACTTTGCTGGTAAGTATCAAGTCTACATCATATTCCAGAGGTGATTACTATAAAGCGTTTTCCGAAACTTGTGCTCCTTCATTCACTCCGTGTCGAGCGGTCGAACTTTTAACCAGCTTTGTCAGCTTTCAATTCAGCTTCGCCAAGAAACACTGCGAGACAAAGCGAAAATTTCGCGCCTTTTTTGTCCAGTCATGTGATCAATATTTTTTCTCTTTTGTTTTCTTCTCTTTCTGTTTCTTTCTTTACCCCTTTTTCTCTACATGTTCAAGTATTTTTCTCCCAAAAACACGAAGTTGCAGGCAGCGGTCATTTCCACTTTCCTTTACTGAAAATGCGAAATTTACCTCCATCGCTGGATATACGTCATGCAGACCTAACGTATACCGAGAGCTTTATGACCATATTTGGTCTATGCATGTATCTATTTACTCTATAATACTGTTATTATGTTACTTTATAGAAGCTCGTTAAAACACTATGCCATATTTCTGAAAAAAGTGCTACTTTCCGATTGCCTGATAGCAAACAAAGCCAATATGTGTAATATAGTACTTATTAGTTTTCTATTTGAACTGCACTTCAGATTAGCGTTGCCTTTGCAAAAGAAGTGTCATGGACATTTAACAATGCACTCGGTAGTTCTTCGTAGAAACTGACTACACTCGCGTCATTTAACAATACACTCGGTAGTTCTTTGTAGGAACTGAGTACACTGCGTCATTTAACAATGACTCGGTAGTTCTTCGTAGAAGCTGAGTATACTCGCGTCATTTAACAATGCACTCGGTAGTTCTTCGTAGAAACTGAGTATACTCGCGTCATTTGACAATGCACTCGGTAGTTCTTCGTAGGAACCGAGTATACTAGCGTCATTTAACAATGCACTCGGTAGTTCTTCGTAGAAACTGAGTATACTCGCGTCATTTAACAATGCACTCGGTAGTTCTTCGTAGAAACTGAGTATACTCGCGTCATTTAACAATGCTCGCGGTAGTTCTTCGTAGAAGCTGAGTATGCTCGCGTCATTTAACAATGCACTCGGTAGTACTTCGTAGAAACTGAGTATACTCGCGTCATTTAACAATGCACTCGGTAGTTCTTCGTAGAAACTGAGTATACTCGCGTCATTTAACAATGCACTCGGTAGTTCTTCGTAGGAACTGAGTACACTCGCGTCATTTAACAATGCACTCGGTAGTACTTCGTAGAAGCTGAGTATGCTCGCGTCATTTAACAATGCACTCGGTAGTACTTCGTAGAAACTGAGTATACTCGCGTCATTTAACAATGCACTCGGTAGTTCTTCGTAGGAACTAAGTATACTCGCGTCATTTAACAATGCACTTGTTAGTTCTTTGTAGGAACTGAGTATACTCGCGTCATTTAACAATGTACTCGGTAGTACTTCGTAGAAGCTGAGTATACTCGCGTCATTTAACAATGCACTCGGTAGTTCTTCGTAGAAACTGAGTATACTCACGTCATTTAACAATGCACTCGGTAGTTCTTCGTAGGAACTGAGTATACTCGCGTCATTTAACAATGCACTCGGTAGTACTTCGTAGAAGCTGAGTATACTAGCGTCATTTAACAATGCACTCGGTAGTTCTTCGTAGAAACTGAGTATACTCGCGTCATTTAACAATGCACTCGGTAGTACTTCGTAGAAGCTGAGTACACTCGCGTCATTTAACGATGCACTCGGTAGTACTTCGTAGAATCTGAGTATACTCACGTCATTTAACAATGCACTCGGTAATTCTTCGTAGAAACTGAGTATACTCGCGTCATTTAACAATGCACTCGGTAGTACTTCGTAGAAGCTGAGTATGCTCGCGTCATTTTTAACTCGTGAATACGCGAAGCGTTGAATGACTTCTATCATTTGGGTAAAAATTTAACTCGCTCACTCGCTCGCTCGCTCGGCTGATAACTTTTCATGGTAATTCCACTGACCAGTGCATAACGCTTCGAGCAGCTCTGGAGGACATCAAATGGATTTTTCAAGATTTGGAAGAAGCAGCAGCACGGCAAATTTTGTTGTTTAATTTGTGAAGTTTCGCTGCCATTTTTAAAAGTTCAAATAAACCAAATTATGTTTCGGTGAATTAAAAATCAGACAAAAATTAACGTGACACAAATACGCATTGTTTGAAATAAGAGAGAGAACTAGATGATGTGATGTTTTAAATTTGTTTACTCATCAATTATTTGACTTCAAAGTCAGCATGGAAAATTAAAACCGATCTGCGGACTTCATATGGATTTTTCAGGACTGAGGTAAAAGCTACAGCACGGTAAATGTTGTTTTTAAATGTGTAGCCTGCGAGCAAGCTCTCGGGCTCGTTTCTAAAACTATTTGAAATTAAAATAAAAGCATGTCTTAGCGTGACATAAATACGCATTGAGAACTGGGTGACGTAATGTATTAATTTTGAGTTTCTGATTTGAGTTTCGTAACTTCAAGAACATTAAGGCTATGACAATGAAACCTATAGGGTATACATAGTACGTCCCAAACTGTCTCCTTTGCAGTCCGCACGATGGAACGATGATGTTATATGACGTAGTTATTAGGTAATTAGTTATGCGGCCGCCATCTTGGATCTGCCATCTTGGATTTCTGAATTTTTTTAAAACCTCTTAAAAACCGTCCAAATTCACCCAAAATTAATGAAAACCAATAAATAAACGCTAAATGACGTAAAAATATAAAAGTTATACCAATAAAAATTGTTTTTCTTCATTCAAAGGTATAAATATGCAAATTTCAAAAAACATGGCTGTCAAAATCTTGTTGCCATGGAAACATCTAGTCACATGATCAAAAAATTGTCATATGCAATTGTTGCCACATAAATTTTAGGAAAAGTTACACAGTTTGATGGCGTTTAAATACATATTAAGGAAGTTATGAATGTTGAAAGTTAGCGCGGGCAGGCCCCCAGGCCGAATAGGGCCCCCAGGCCGAATAGGGTTAACTTATCAATTTTCTGATATATAGCCTATGTTCCAACATGGGTAGTTTCCACAATACCCCTAACAAACACTGTTTAAAGTACGTGTCAACAAAATTAACATCACATACCTCTAAACAAACAACATACGCCCTGTATCTTCGCGGACTAAATAGTTGGGGTTTAAACGGCCTTGGTTAGTTTTAAATAAACCCGGCCACAAAGCAAAATTATCGACGGTCAAGACCTCGGATCTCGGGCATTATCCTTTACATAGGGAACCCATACGCTTATTTCTAAACTGAAAATGGAATTAAAATGGCAAGCTAACATGTATCATTTTAATTTTATTGCAGTTTATGCGTGTGGGTTCTGCCACCCAAAACCTAAAATAATACTGAACAATGGTGAATATTGACATTTATTATTTCCTGTAACCAATGCGAAGCGATCTTGTTTAGAGCTGCGGTGCTACTATTCGTCCCGATGCCTGAATGAAAGGTCACAACCGAATTTCACGCATTACGTCATCCAGTTTTCTCGTTTCACACAATGCCAGGAGTCTGTTACTGGGCTCCTGACAATGCATATTTATGCCAAGCTAACAACTTTTCATCGTTTTCGAAATACTATTTTCTTTATCAGTTGAACTTTAAAAAATGACTCCCGGTCAACCATACACTCACTATAAAAAGAGCGTTCCATATTTACGAGTTGGCTTATAGGAGCCTTTAATTTGATCAATCCTATAAGGACCTATAAGCTAAGACTGCTTTACAACAGAACAACGCGGGCTTGTTCATATAAATAACAAAAGAAATATAAGGGACTGTTTGGAATACATGATGACGGTATATCTTTCATACCGGTACGAGTTCATTCCGGTTACCTGTTGAAGCTCTGAATTCGTTTACATGATACCAGCACAAAATCTCGTTTCGGTTCAAGTCATACCGGTAGTTCATTCCTGTAGCTGTGCAATAAAAATATTAATCGAGATTCTCATAGCGGTACGAGAACTTATACCGGCACCATGTAAACGCGGCACGATCACTCGTTTCGGTATGAAATCACTCTCATGGAAGACTGGAATGGGTAACGCATGCGTTATAGTCGTCAACCATTACGGTATGTCGATCGGTATGAAGTGTCCATTCACAGTCCCTTCATGAAAACACGGTATGACGTCATACCAGGGTATGAAACTCATACCAGTATGATGTAATCAGCCACTAAATTTTTTGCAGGCACAATTACTTGAAGATTACAGATGATAACAACGTGCAAGTCGGTCAATACTGTGGTAACCTCACTGGAATTTACCTTTTTGTACCTGGAGACTTCGCAATGATAACATTCTACTTGAAGAGCCGTAAGAAAAATGGAGGATTTCGGATACTTTTCACTGAAGATAATATACCTGGTAAGTGCAAATAGGAAAGCAGCTTGACATACTAGTCAATATTATAACATTAATCAACAATGTTTTGAAGTACAGAAAGCGTAACAAAGACAGATCAAACAAAACAGCTCATTAGTCAAAGCTATAAAGGTAAAGACTCGAAAAAGAAACAACCAAACCAACTCGTGAATACGAAACAACCTTCATATCCCTCCGCTCTCCTATTTGTTTTGCTACACCGGAACCTCCCACCCCTAACCCCAACCCTCTGCGTCCAACTCCCCACCCCTCCCACCCTCCCCACCCTTTCCTCCCTAATGCAACACCGTCCCACCGTCTCTATCTTAACAAACAAATTTTAATATTATCGATAGTGGGTATCCAAACGTGCAGTGCATTGGTAAAATTATTGATTGTTGGTGAGGTAACTACAAATTATTGAGAGAACACAAGGGGTCTTTAAGTTATACATTTGCTTTTGCAGGATGTGGTTCAGTGGCAAACAACACATTGACAAGTCCCGGGTATCCATATAATTACCCAATTAATATGCATTGTGTATACAATGTTTCCATTCCACGAGACAAGTCGCTGAAAATGAAGTTTCAAACATTTGACTTGGAGTATGATTCCGATTGTGGGTAAGTAACTTAAACATGATTTTAATTTAAAAAAATTAATTATACCCACAAAGTTGAAACATCCCAGAGCCACGTCTATCCGAAGTTTACCTGCATGTTTTGATCTGTCGTCCCGTCAATTTTCTTGAAATAAAATTTTAATGTAGTAATGTCATTTCCGTAAGCGGCTGGACTGAGAAATGACTGTGCATGTGTTGCTATAGTCGTGAGTACACCAAGCACTTCCACGCAGGTAAAATAACTGGCTTCCAAAGCCAAATTTCCTAGCGATAAATTTTCAACAGCTAAATTCATTCTCCAGCGTGTTACCGGCTGAATATCTGCGTAAATAAGCAAGATAGAAACGCGTTCTTTGGCGGCCATTATTTTCCTTTTTTTGTACCATTGCGGTGGCGTTTATCATTGTCGCATATTTCTGGCTAGGACGAAAAAGAAGACGAAGACATTGCTCTCGGTTGACGTGCTGCCAGATTCTCTCCAAGTTATTTGTCAATCTCAGTACAGTCGAAACCCGTTAATACGGACACCGATGGGACCACAAAAACTATTAACGGGGTGTCCGTATTAAGCGGGTTCCATGTATGACGTAATTGTAAAATAAAGTAAATTACCGCGATCCACCAAGACACTAAAAATTACGATTAGACAATTTTCTTACAACCAAACAAAAAGTATATATGTAGCTGACTATACTTGGTGCATATTTGAGATCAATTTTATATCGCTTAGAATTAGCCAAATTGGCCGTATTAAGCAGGTTAGCTTTGTATGGCTTTGTTTTAATCGGGACGGGAAAATCTGTCCCTTGTCCGTATTAACGGGTATCCGTATTAAGCGGATAAATTTTAGACAAATTAAATGGGCGTTCGATTACGGACCAAACCAACTGCCCGTAATAACGGGGTGTCGATATTAAGCGGGTATCCGTAAAGCGGGGTTGGACTGTAATAATCCTTGAAGAGAAAACAGAAGAATTATCACTGCCGTGAAGGAGGCATAGGTGGATGTGTGATGCCAATTACCACAAAGGATTCAAACAGCGAAATCGATTAAAAAAACGAGGCGCATCAACCCACTTCTCAGCGTTTGGAAATCTTCGGCCAAAGTAAAACAACATCTGTAATTAAAGAAAAGTTAAAAATACATAGGTAAATAACGGAATATCGTTATGTATATTAATAAATTATGTAATACAGGCCGGGAAAATCCGATGCGCCAGTAACTTTTGTTGCCAAGATTGCTTGTGAACAGGATCCTTTGAGGGCATTTTGGGTTCAAAGAATTCGGTGAAGCAAATTTCCCTTTATTAAACAGTCGCTGCCATTTTAGAGACACTATATTTTTTTTTTCTATCAGAAAAAGAAAAATGCAATTAATGACCTAGAATTGAATCCGGAACCTTTGCATGCTAACATCAATCCTTCACCACCTACTAGACCACTGAGTTTATCCGGTAAACTCAAGAGAAATGTAATTTTAACAGGTGCTTTTCTTAATAATACATCTATAACGGGTGACCCTATCCCTAAATCTAACGTAATCGTGAATCTAGCTTAGGTCGAAAATTGCTTAATTAATTTAGGCCCAATTTTATCTAATAATGATAGCCTACTTTCGCCCTAATTCAGGCATAAACTAGAGCAGAAATAGCATCGACCATTACAAAAGGTTTGGTTACTAATGAATGCTAATGATAAGATCGACCGTTAAAATTTGCATCGAACGTTTACGAAAGGGAATTCTCAAAGTCATTAATAATTCATGCGACGAAAATACAAAAGAAAATTAATGTTTAATGAGTGTTTGGAAATCAGTTGAAACACTCCTCATTTTTGCATCCTCAATTTCTCCTACAAAAATCATTTTGTTTCAGAAGTAATATCAAACATTCGACACAGTATTTGATCAGATTTCCAAACACCTTGAAGTGGGTTAAAAAAAAACTCGGATGCGCCTCGTTTTTCAGCCCACTTTGCGGTGTTTGGAAATCTGATGAAACACTATGTCTCATGTTTGATATATTACATCAGCTTCGGTGAGCGGAGCGAACCAAGCGCGGTCTGGGAAGGGAAAGAGGGAGACACAGCCTGTAGATTTTCTTTCAATACCACTGATCCATGATACCAGAATCTGCTGTTATTATCCAAATGGTCAAATCACTGGCTTTTGACAGTTTTTCCATGAACGATGAAACATGTTGACATCATCAAATGCCAGGCGTGGCAAAACCCAACACGGCGACCATTGACCGGCCATACACCTGGGTCGAGATTTGAGAGACAATATGGAGCAAAGTTTCTTGACCAAGGAAACAACACCATAGCATATAAGTCCAACACTCTATCCACTACACCACCGTGCCTCCATCGATTTTGAGAAAACTCTGAGCAATTCTTTGCGAATTTTTTTTTTCACACAAACCGCGACGTAAAGGTAAACAAAAGTTATGCTTTCAGTTTGTGGCGAAAAAAGTAAGATTATTCTAGAATATTGCTGACTGGATTTAACAAGAGACTAAAGTTTGTATTCTTTAATCAGCTTTGGCGGTTGGAGTTACTTCAGTTGGTAATTAATGCATCCTAGAAGTTTTCTTTTTTCAATAGACCATCAGCGTTCACGGCAGCAACGCTAATGAACAATCGTGTACGTCAGTTGCATTTTTTTCATGCCTCGCGGCTCGTTACATTCCCATTAAGCAAAGAAAGAGTCCACGAGCCGCAAAAGTCCTGCAGCTGCCAAGCTCAAGAAAGATAAGAAAATTATGAATATTATTCATTCCCCTCTCGAGTCGATACCCAAATCTTTCGAATTCTGCCGCTGAATTTACATTTACAAAAGAAAAATATAAGGGACTGTTTGAAATACATAATGACGGTATATCTTTCATACCGGTACGAGTTCATTCCGGTAACCTGTTGTGGCTCTGAATTCGTTTACATGTTACCAGCACAAAATCTCATGATTCCGGTATGAGTCATACCGGTAGTTCATTTCGGTAGCTGTACCGGATCGAGATTCTCATAGCGGTACGGGAACTTATACCGGTACCATGTAAACGCGGCACGATCATTCGTTTCGGTATGAAATCACTCTCTTGAAAGACTGGAATGGGTAACGCACGCGTAATAGTCGTTATCCAATCCAATACGGTATTTCAATCCGTATGAAGTGTCCCTTCACAGTCCCGTCATGTAAACGCGGTATGACGTCATAACGGGGTATGAAACTCATACCAGTATCATGTAAACAACCACTAAGTTTCCTTGCAGGCGCAATTATTTGAAGATTACAGATGATAACAACGTGCAGATCGGCCAATACTGTGGTAACTTCACTGGAATTGACTTTTTTGTACCTGGAGACTTCGCAGTGATAACATTCCACTCGGAGTACCGTAAGAAAAAGGGAGGATTTCAGATACTTTTTACTGATGTTATTATGCGTGGTAAGTGCAAATGGGAGAGCCGCTTGACATACTAGCCAATATTATAACATTAATCAACAATTTTTGAAGAACATCGCTTACAGAAAGCGTAACAAAGACAGATTAAACAAAACAGCTCATTAGCCGAAGCTATAAAGGTAAAGACTCGAAAAAGAAACAACCAAGCCAACTCGTGAATATGAAACCTTTGCACCCTCCCCTCTCCCATTGCTATAATTATTCTTACGCCATTAATTGCAGCGTCTTCAGAACCGTGCAGTGCGCGTTTTTACTAACTCCAATTTTGATGCCGATGCAAGCATACTATTAAATGACTTAGTATGGAAAAATCTTGAAACCCAGCGCCTAATTAATAAGGCTGTGATGGTGTATAAATCTTTGAATTGCCTTGTGCCTGATAACCTCTCCTCGAAATTTATACCACGCAGCAATATATTTAATTCCTATAATTTTAGAGACTCGGAAAATAAGCTTGTTATTTCCTAGCCAGCTTCTGTTACAGCGGAGCTGTCCTGTGGAACAATTTTCCCTCTGATATAAGACAAGCTAACCCTGACTAGCTTGCGGCAACTGCTGACTAGCTTGCAGCAACTGCTCACTTCTCATTCAAACGCGGCATTCATGGAAAACAGGCTTTAATTTGAATTTCAGTTTTATTTTTCAACATTACTATACATTATTGTAAGTACAATAGTAGTTTTCATTAGAGCGTAATATTTAAGGATTTAGAAGTATAGAAATATGTATTTAGCTTTATGTGTGTATCAGCCTGATGTTTACCCGCGTATAAATAAAGGTGATGATGATGATATTCGATTTGCTCTACCGACACCCCTCCCCCCCCCCCCCCACCCCCCCGTCAACCCTCTGCGTTTAACTCCCCATCCTCCCAACTCTTCCCTTTCCTCCCTTCAATACCGTCCAACCGTCTCGATATTAACAAACAAATTTCAATACTAGTGAGTATACAACTGTGCGGTGCATTGGTAAATTGTTGATTGTTTGTGAGGTATCTACAAATTATTGAGAGGACACAAGAGGTCTTGAAGTTATATATTATTTTGCTTTTGCAGGATGTCGTTCAGTGGTAAACAACACATTGACAAGTCCCGGGTATCCAAATAATTACCCAATGAATATACACTGTGTATACAATGTTTCAATTCCACAAGACAAAGCGCTGAAAATGAAGTTTCAAACATTTGACCTCGAGTATGAGTCCGATTGTTGGTAGGTAACTTAACTGGCATGATTTTAATTTTTAAAAAAGTAATTATACTCACTAAGCTGTAACGTCCCAGACCCACGTCTATCCGAAGTTTACCTGCATGTTTAGCTGTCGCCCCGTAAATTTTTTTCGAGATGAAATTTTAATGTATTAATGTCAGTTCCGTAAGCGGATGGAGGAATGACTGTGCATGCGTTGCTATAGTCGTGAGCACACCAAGCACTTTCCCGCATGTAAAATAGGCTTCCACAGCAACATTTTCTCGCGAGAAATTTTCAACAACCGAATTCATTCTTCTGCGCGTTACCAGCTGAAGAACTGCGTAAATAAGCACGATTGAAACGCGTTCTTTGTCATTATTTTCCTTGTTTTTTTTTTGTACCATTGCGGTGGCGTTTATTATTGTCGCATATTTCTGGCTAGGACGAATATGAGGACGAAGAAATTGTTCCTTAATGTCCTCGGAAACTTGGAACAGCAAACAACAACAGCACATTGCGGTGGTTGGGTTCTGGCCCCAAAATCGTCCATTTATTAACAAACAACATAACAAACCCTAGTATAACACAGTACGGCTATACACATGTACATATCCGCTTCATGAGGAGTTTTAGGCATATTCAGAAGTAGAATGACAACAACCATCCGAAAGTTAAAGTTCGATTACGTTGAAAATATCGACACAAAGGTGCCAGAACCACAATGGCTAAATAACCGTTACACATTACTTTTAAACAACCTAATTATCATATATTTGAATACCAAAACCCAGGACCTCCCTCGTCCATAAGGAAATCATTTCTCTTTCCGCTACTTATTCATTGCATTCATAATACGCTACAAGAGAAATGGAATTCCTTAATGTCCTCGGAAACTTGGAACAGCAAACAATAACAGCACATCGCGGTGGTTGGGTTCTGGCCCCAAAATCGTCCACACAAGGCGAAAGCATAGTTCAAAAGAAAGCTAGAGTCAAACTTTGAGGGCCTTGGATACTGACAGAAGAGTCTCTCTGCGGTCCCTGATATATCGGTTCCTCGATGCGTTGGATCTCCATCCTCCATGTGCAGAGATGAGTCGGTCTGATATGCCACGTTCCGAAGCCGCAGAAGCGCCACCAGATCTTAAGCTGTGTAAGCCATAGTATTCGGGGTCCAACCCAATGGCTGCAAATGCGGTAAGAACTTGCGTCCTAGCTTTGAGGTAGGGCAGCTTGCTATCCCTGCAAAATTGGCGGGAACCTGAGCCTTGAATAACACGGAACAGTGGACCAGCGGACAATGCAGAACGCTCCAACAGACGCTCGGTCAAGCCAACTGGACAGGTGCGAAGGCCAGAGCGGGCAATAAAAATATTCTGACCCTGGTGGAACTGGTCGTTCTTACGTTTCTCTAGAAAAATTGACATGTGAGTAGGGAAGATGGTCAGATTATCGACGCAAATCTCACTAAGATCGCTCCATCTCAGGAACCCACAAAAGCCAACGACAATTAACGTAACAGTCTGAAGGTCGGACAGTAGGTAACCCGGTTGAGCAAACTTGTCCACAATATCCCTAACTTTAACAGGGGTAAGCGGTCTTTTCTTAACCACAGGACGTGCCAACAGACGCTTAGCCGAATCGACGACTTGCACAACCAAACGGTGAGACGCCGGGTCCATCAATATGGCTTTCTTGTGAGCCCATGATACTCCAAAAAGAGCTGCAACTACAGGACTGGGCGTGCGTGATTTTCCCAGAATGTCGGATAGGTACAAGGCGACATGAAAGCCATTTGCTGGGAGGGTCGTGCAACCGAAGCGCGCAGCCCACGCACACCACCGCTTAAACTCTCGACGATATTTGATCACCGTTGAAGTGGCGTGGTCGTGAAGAAAGATGTGCGGCAAGGCCCCAGCCAGTCGATTAAGGTAGGGATCCGCGATGCTGTACAGATTCCTCCAAGGCGCCGACATGAACACATGTGAACCTAAGGAACAACGAAGTACCATAAGTCAGGGGTTGGAACATCACCAGCTATACTTGAAATAGACGGGGCAACCAACTCAAATCAGCTATGAAATCGCACGTAATTCAATGATAACTGATACATTCGCAGTGACTACGAAAAGCGAGGCGTCCTAGCAACGTAAATGAGAATAACAACCATACAGGGCAAAGCCAAAATGGCCTCCGCTATCGAGTTGGGAACCTCGATCCTCGATGTATGACCAGGGTGCCCCTGAAACCATCAATAGCAAGCAATAGCCGCCATAGGCCTCCACTATCGAGTGGGGAACCTCGATCCTCGATGTATGACCAGGGTGCCCTTGAAACCATCCATAGCAAGCAATAGCCGCCATAGGCCTCCACTATCGAGTGGGGAGCTTGAGTCGCAAAGGATAACTGATCCAACAACAACCACTTGCCCCGACGCAAGGGGGACAACAATTTTCCTGATAAAAAACTACTGAATAATAGCAACACCTGCCTCCACTGTCGAGTGGGTGAAATCTCTAGTACTAACACAGCAAACATAGATAGTAGCAGTCACGCCCCTATCAAGTGAGGCAAACTCAGAATTGTTTCTCTGATTAGTCCCGATGATCCGATAAATGAGGGAACGTCAACTCAACAGCCAGCCAAACGCATACTAGCCACCGACAAGAATCGTGACGTAGGGTCCATCACGGGCCACACGTACTACGCCACAATGCACAGGGCGAACGATAAGTAAACCAGAGCTAACTTGAGTCCAGTCAGAACTGCGTGGACGCTTAAGAACCATGGCTTTCATAGGCTCCTAAGAACTGGAGCGCCACAAACACGAGATCCACACGCTAACAGCAGACAATTCGTAAGGCCAAAATCCTGCAGTTCGGGGTTCCATGGCCAAACAAGTCGGTATCGGCTGAACCTGGAAGCACTGTCTCCGGATGCAATGGAATATCCTTGACGTCCTTAATAAAACTGTTAGCAGCACCACCGTCGCTGAAAAACAGTGGCCACCAAGGCCCCGAAGGCCAAAACGGGACAATCATTGTTCCAACTTCGTGGCAATGAGTCATGTGATTGAACACTCTGGGGATAAGAATTACAGGAGGGACTAGCCAATTGTTCTCCCCTCCCAGGTGCAGGTGAAGGCATCGACGCACTCGCACCCAGGACACAGCCATCTAGAACAAAAACGGGGAAGCTGTTTGGAACGATAGCTAGCAAAGCGGTCCACCGTATGAGGGCCCCACAGTAAATCCAGCTCCTGAAAATGTAAGGGATTTAAGAGCGACGGTCAGGAAATACGGAGCATTCGATGGCAACACTCGACAAATTAGTTTCGCTTATTTTCTGCTTACAAAGAGCCACTGAGTAGAGATGAAATTTGATGTATTTCATTTTCTTCAGGAACGCATTATTTCTGAGAAAAATGAGAAAAACAAATTTGACCCGCAACGATCCCGAAAGTACCCGCACGCAAGTCTGAAATTGATATTTTTCAATGACTTCTCTTCTTCAAGAAAATAAAATCCTTAGGATTATTATACCGTTTATTAATAGTGGAAGTGCCTCACAATTAGAACAAATATATAACTTGACTTTACTGTTGTTTATAAAAGCAAAAAATGCGCAGGAAAATGCTTTATTTTTAAACGGAAAAGATCCTGCGAATACCGTTAAAATTCAAATGTGTTTCTCGCTATGTGGTATAATTCAGATTTTTTCTTAAACTGTGTCATTGGAGTAATTAAAGGCTGTTCTTGATAATGTATTAGAATCAGCTTGGGTTTTTTTCACAGTGCTTCACACGACGCTTTTGAAATAAACCATAATTCGTTTAAAATTTCTACAACGGCGAGTAAACAACGGTTGTTGCGTTACCGTGACACCAAGCTGGGTGTCACGAAAAGCGTACTGAAAACGATTTCGTTTTGAGCACTTATTCGTTCTCTTTTTAAAATACAATAAAGGCTTTGGACTGACAAGGGAATATTGTTGTTTTTTTTTTCTCACTTGGGCAGTGGAATTTTTCAGCTTTGATAAGATTTGTCACTTATCAGGAATAAATATCGGGATGCAGTTCAGTTGGCTCTGGTCTCAGATGACATAAACCTGTTTAACTTTTTAACTTTTTTTGCTTATGCCTTTGGTAGAATGCACACCAAAATAAAGATGCGTATAGATGCTTATACTTCAATACTTTAACACAATTTTTTTTTTCTACAAACTAGGAAAAATGACTTAGATATTGCATTGCTGTTCACTGAGTAAATAAATTGAATTAGTAAATTAAATCTAAAAATGGGATAAATTTAATTAGCGAAGCTTGAAAGTAAATTGGACTGAATTTGCTTTGCTATTATTTTGTCATCATGGACGAAAAGTGCCGTCTTTTAGTTCTTTAGTCGGAGGTTCTTGCTCTTATGACCCAGCTAGAGATAGGAGCAGATCAGCTGAGGTTATTCCATTTCTAAACTGCAAAAGGGACATCGCAGGTCACACAGTCAAGTCTTCCTTGTCAATAAACCGACGTTAGGGGGTAGAAACTGAAATTAAACTTATTCTGGGAACAGTTGTTATATCCTTCTCTACGGCATGGGTCTTGAAGATCTTTCCAATAATAAAGGGCCAAATACACGATGAACTTGTCTTCATGGCCGGAAATGCAAAACGTGATGTAAATGCCTGGAAATCGCATTAGTTTCGTTGTGTTCGGCAAACCAAGATAAAGCAACATTAGACATCCTTCAACATCTGGACGACACATCAGTTATACAGGATTGGGCCATGCCATGGTTTATTCCTCGAAAAATACCGGGAAAGCCAAACTGATTGGTTTGGGAAACGTGGCATTCCCTGCGAAGTGACTGTGGCCATGCGAAAGGGAAGTACCAGAAATTGAAAGTACGAAACCCTCACACTATGCCATGTGTTTAGAAGTTGTGGCCAAGATAGCTGTACTGTGCTGTCTTTTCTGGCTGACGTCCTTAAAGATATTTTAAGGTTGTTATACCAGAGTTACAATATGTGTACTACTGGCAAGACAATGCTGGTTGTTATTATTCTCATTTTTGCGGTAACACAATCAGCCTTGGATGTATAGTTGGAAAGCCGTTCATGGTGCGATTGTCAAGCGCATACATTTCTGTGACCCACAGGGTGGGAAGGGGGCCTGTAACAGGAAGTCTGCAGCTATAAAATCCAGAGCAGTTATAAATTCCTGAATTCCGGAAACAAAATCGAAACGTCGGATGAAATGAAAGAAGCCATTACGACATGTCGTCGGTCCGGGTTACTTCATGTAGACCCTACACAGCTGGAGCCTCTTTAAACATCAAGCTTTAGGTAGTTTAGGAGAATACAATGACAATTATTACGCTTTGGAAGGAATTGGCCGGGGAAAACGCATTCCTTGTGAGAAGCTGAATGCGTCTGTAAAATTCAGAAATTCCATGCTTAACTGACTAAATAAAGAAGTTATTACAGGGAATTTTACCCCTGTAACTCCAAGCGCAAACTGTCCCTAGACAGGAAAGCGAGGAAGATGGTTCCAGTAAAAGCTCGAGTGGAGAAACAGAAAAAAAAAAACAGAAACAGAAAAGCCCATATGCTCGTCTCTTTCCGTGCTCAGAAGAGAGATGTATGAAGTGTTACCAACGTTACTAAAATCTGCAACAGCACTTCTTGTCCTCACCTCCCGCCTCGATTAGCCAAAGCTAACCGCGGGTTGCGTGGAAAATTTCCTTTTTTTCCTTTTTAGTTTACTTTATTTATTTATTTATTTATTTATTTATTATAATAATAATTTATTAATTGTAATTGTATTTGTATTTTGTAATAATAATTGTAATAAAGTTGTTGTCCCTGTCTCTAATTGTAATAAAGTTGTGTCTCTGGGAAACACACCCTTGCTCTCGAATGAGAACCACTCCTAGACCAAGCCGTCTATGGATATGCAGAGAGACTAGATGTTCAAACGGTGGGCGTCCCCTGTGTACGAAATGTCCAGGAAGTGCCTAAGAAGTGCCACTACAGTCTACTCTCCCATTGGGCTGGGCATTGAGATCATCCCAGATACGAATAACACGTTTTAATGCAAGACAGAATGAGTACTTTTAAGAGTACTGTTACAACAACAACGTTCCGGCAATATTGGTGAGAACACGGGTCGCAAAGCTTGTCCAGATGTTGTTGTAAGAGATATGATACAGGCAAGAGGAAGTGACGGAGAACGATTATTCAGCAGCGTGCGGAGGGAAGTTTCGTTACAACATCCAATTGTGTTCGACTGTCGTAATATCTGTGACCTTGTTAAAGCAAGGCAAACTGAACAAATCTGGCATACCAATGCTCAGGAGATTGTGCGAGCACTTCGATATAGACGTCAGTGAGATAACAGTTGTTACGTTGACAAACTGTCCACGTTTTGTAGCAGCTGCTGATGTCAGCAGTAAATAAACATGATCAGGTCTCGCGTGATCTCCCTGCTCTGATTCTTTTTGTTGGAAAATGACGCGATTTCCGTTTTCGCATTAACCTTAAATAGGACTGAGTACACTTTATTTTCTTTCAGAGATGGATGAGCGACCAAAACACGCGGAGGTATGCGAAAATCGCCTGCCGCTAGGATACAAGTGGGAGAAAGTGGGAGCACGTGTGGGAGGAAATTTTCGTGCGACTCACACAGTAGAAATCGAAATTGCTAAGAGGAAGAAGAGACTACCGCCCGGTAACCCTTCCGGTTGAAAACATTTAAAGCCGGCCACGCGCACAAAACGAGATGTGGTTTTTCTTAGTTGTTCTCTTCAAAATATCAATAACATGTTCTACTAATGTGATACTGAAGCGAAGTGGCTGTGCACTAGAGAATAATTAATGACACAACGAGTCTTTGCAAAAATTGATCGCGAGTGTGCATAAATTAACGTCAATATCGTCGTGTAGGGGATAATCGACCGACTATAACGAGAGCGCGCGCGAAATCCCCAGGAGATTTCATGCGCGCTCACGTGATCAGTTACTCTGAATATCTCTGAGAGAAATGAGGGACGCAGACTTTGGCGCCAGCTGCATAGAACTTAACGTCGGAAGTAACTGCTAAAGTCTGACGTTAAAATAGTAGCTTTGATTGGGCTGAACGTCCGACGTTAGCTGTTACGTCTGGAGTTAAGTTTTATGCAACTAGCCCGTGGTCTGTGGAACAAGGGTGGCACTATACGGTCTATATGAAACAGGATTTGCCAAGACTAGAACAGAAGCTTAGGTGATATTTTAACAAGAAACTCAAAACCTCAAGCCAATGATGACCTCTCTTTTATCTCAGCAATAATAGATTGAACTTTACACTTAACGAATTTTAGCTCATCCGCTCATTGTCTATGTGGAGGGTGCTCGAGTTCGAATTTGAGGACATTTTTTTCAGTCCCAGCTCTCATTTCTTTTAAGCTTCAATCCCATGTGATGTTGCACTGGACAGTGTTTCTTGCATCTTGTCTCACACCAAAATTGTAACACAAGCTGCGAGTGCAAACTTGAATATGTTTCGCATTTTTTCCGTTGCTCAAGTCGCTCAGAATAAAAGAATCAAGTTGTATGGGCATGAGACTTGTATGGGTATGGATACAATGTATTAGAGCATGGAGGAGCCGTTATTAGTACTTTTGATTACAGAATCTGCCAAATAAAGCCACGACTGAAACAGTGATTCGTGGGTCGTCAAAACAAAGTATTCCATAAATAGAAGACTAGTTCTGGCTGTCCCGACATCCCCTCCCCTCCACACTTAAGCCCGGTTTCCATATGATCGCTACGATCGCTGCGATCGCTGCGATCGCTGCGATCGCTGAAAAAAAAGTTCAGCGATCGTAGCGATCATATGGAAACAACTCTCCAGCGATCGTAGCGATCACAGCGATCGCAGCGACAACGAACGCTGCGATCGCTGTGATTCTATCTCAGCGATCGTGGCGATCGTAGCGATCATATGGAAACCACTCTCCAGCGATCGCAGCGATCGCAGCGATCGCAGCGACAGAGCAAAAATACCAAGATGCACTGCGTACGCCCACTCAAAGGGGCGCGATTTCGCCCTTTTTATGGAAGAAGTGCAAAGATACGACTGTCTTTATAACAAATTTTAAAAACAATTCACAGCCGCTATGTTGAATTTCAAGAATGAGGCGAAACGATATTGTCAGACCCAGGTCCCCTCGATCTTCATTCACTTTCTCAGCGATCGTAGCGATCGCAGCGATCATATGGAAACCATCAATCGCTGCGATCGCTGAACTATTTTTTTCAGCGATCGCAGCGATCGCAACGATCGTAGCGATCGTAGCGATCGTAGCGATCATAGCGATCATATGGAAACCGGGCTTAAACAAACCACCCTCCACCCCGGCCCTTCCCCTTCTCTCGCGCATACTAATTTGCATATTCGCTGTCACGCAACATATGTCAAGACAACAACAAGTTTGAATATTTAACTTGTTACTTCTTCTGTCAGTTATGGAGAAAACAAAAGGAGGATAAAGCAGAAAACATCATAAAAAGCAAGTTAGGAGCATTATGAAAGCATTGAAGCTGTTTAATATTGACGGTTGCTTGTCGTGCTCAGTGGTTTGTTCGCAAGCCACTTAAAGTAACCCGATCCTGCCAAACAACATCCCGGTCGAAATTCGTCAACTTTAACAACGTTTTGTGAAAATCTCAATGGAGAACCCAGCTTGGTTTTAAGGTATGAACTACATCAAGGTCTTAAGTAATGAAAGTCCAAGTTTGAGAAAATTTTGAGTTATACCACATACTAAAACGTGTGCTTGACCTTTGACATTATATTACAGAATTCCTTAGCTGCAAAAACATGCCGTTAATTTTGAAGTGTTTGAATTTGCCAGGTATAACTAGAACAACAAATTCACCGTATATTATATCAGAAAAAGATCGTCTTTCGATACATAAAGTATCCCGATTACCGTACGCTTCTTCTTAAACAAACGCGAACATTT